>VCCN01006138.1:1245778-1256091 GCA_006491835.1 Architeuthis dux
TGAGGACGTAAACAAAAAAGCAGAACTTAGCAAATTAATAAACCAAAGAGCGCGAGAAGAAAAAAGAAGGAAAGGGTAGTAGAGGCTACCAGAAAACGGAACAGTTTAAAACGCGCCAGAGCCGCAGATCATACCGGCAAGCAACACATGCTTGCACTAAAGGATAAAATGGCAAAATGATCAAAAATAAACGAACAATACTATGAAAATGTATACGCTTCAAAAATAGAAATAAAACAGACTGATAAGCCGATATATACTAGTTATCTCAGGCATAACAGAAGACAAAGTAGTGTTTGCATTACGAAATATGAAACTCGGGAATGCTCCAGGCGAGAACGGTATAACGACATATCTTCTAGAAGATGCAGGAGAGATATTGCACAAAGGACTATCGCAGCTATTCACACAGTGTATACGAGAGAAAAAAACGTTCCTAAAATCTTTTGTCTAGGAATAGTGATCCTACACCACAAGAAAGGAGATAACCGCGATCTCGGCAACTACAGCTCTATTACACTATTACCTAACATATATAAGCTATTGACAAAAATACTCACAAACGGAATAACAGGCACTAGATGAAAATCAACTAAGCGAGTAGGCAGGCTTCAGAAGTACTCAATAATAGATCACCTGCATTAAATCAACTAATCGAAAGGTCCTTAGAATACAACAAACCACTCCGTTTGGCCTTTGTAGATTAAGAAAGCATTTGACTCGGTAGAACACACGACAATCTTCAACTCAAGAACGCGAGAACAAGGTGTTAACGCGAATTACATAAAGATCATTCACAACATATACGAAAATGGCACTGCAATAATTAGACTACATAAATATAAAAACAAGATAAATATAGCAAAAGGAGTAAGGTAAATGGATACAAGATCACCTAAAGATGAACAAAACAAAGACAAAATGTTCAACGATAAAGTCCCCCAAAAGATCATAAAGTTAGCGGGAGACGCTATACATCTATATAGGACATGTAATAAAGTTAGAGAAAAACCATGAAAGCGAAATAAAACGACACATAACGACAGGTTGGAAAGCTTTTGGTATGAATAGAGACTTACTTAAGAGCACCTTGCCAATGTGCTTAAAGCGTAAAGTATACAATAAATGAATGCATAATACCAGCTATGACTTACGGATGCGAAACATGGAAATTAACAAAACGAACTGAGAACCAACAGAATTGCACAGAGAGCCTTGGAAAGAGCAATGTTAGGGATACAAAGAGATAGAAAAAGATCAACACGCATCAGGGGGGAGGCTAGAGTGAAAGATATTATACGAATAATTAAGCAACAACAATGGAGGTGGGCTGGTCACTTAGCAAGAATAGATGACAATAGATGGTGCAAAAGGATAATCAATTGGTGCCCATGGGACGGTAAACGCAATAAGAAAAGATCTGACACAAGATGGAGGGATGAGATTGAAAGGTTTGAGGACATGGCAGAAGGTAGCGACATTGCGCTCGTCATGGAAGGCGATGGGAAAGGCATTTGTCCAGCAGTAGACTTATAACGGCTGTTGATGATGATGGTGAACTCAAATAATTTCACCTGTTCAAACGGAAATTGACAATTTACGCCTCTTATCTACAGCAATTTACAACCGCCCGTTAAGCGGGTATTTCAGCTGGTTACTTTAAAAACTAGAATTAGAAACCCTTTAAAATGATGACGCCTAAATTAATTGCTCCTATTAAGTTTTTTAATATACTATTCTTTAATTTTTGCATTACACTTTTGCCTGCCCAAGGTATTGTCTATCAATTTACTGATACGTCCAATAAACATTAATGTATGTGGCTAAAATGATTACTTTTTGGTTCATTCATTTTATTTGCAGACCTGTAACCCGTGTGGGGCATTAGACTATGAAACGGTAATAACACAAATCGTCTGTACTTTTTGGTTTCTCATTATTAATACACTTCTCATAAAATCCACCTGTTATAACGGCAAATTCGTTACAGCGTCACTATTAACTCCCCGAGGGTGCCGTAATAACACCTGAGTGTGCCGTAATAACATCTGAGGGTGCCGTAATAACGGACAATTCGTCATTACGGAAAGTTCGTTATAACGGCAAATTCGTTATGACGGCAAATTTGTTATAACGACAAATTCGTTTTAACGTCACTCTTAAATCCCCGAAGTTGCTGTAATAACGGGAAATTGGTTATAACGTCACTTTCAAATTGTAATTTCGTGCTGAATAGAATTTGGTGAAAAGAAATGCAAATCGGAAAGAGAAACCAGAACTGATTTATTCACAGGTATTTGAAAAAAGTAAGATAGATTTTAGGAACGATTCCAGAACAGAAGAAAAAAGAAAATATTTCAACAATTAGGAAAAAAAAATAGAGAGCCTAAAATCTCTGGGAAATGTTAAAATGTAAGGAAGACAGAATGTGCAAAAAGCGAGAGAGAGAGAGGACAAGTTAGCGCAGCATCTCTGATCACCTGACTGGAGCCCGTTTAGTGTCTAAGTTTGATATAGATTGTTCAAGTGGCTTCGATCAATAACACACCGCTTTGTTATGGCGTCGGTCCGAGGTCAGGTTGCGTAGAGCGTGGGGGGTAGGGCGAAGGGGCGGGGAATTCGGGGACGGGGGTCGACTGCAGACGTGCCCCGTCTGGGCGAACAACAGGTCGCATATGCGTAATCAGATTTCTTCCGGTTCGCCTCGATGGCTGACTGAATAGACTTTTAATGTTCCGGCGTCTGGAGTGAAAAAGACAAAAAAAAAAAAGAAGAGAAAAAATTATGGCGGGAGGGCTCGGGAGGTAAGACTATGAAACATCTCGACATGACCGGCTATCAATTCATTGCTTGTTTCGCTTGCTGTAAACATCCATGTCTGCACACCATGTACACGCAAATCACTCCCGGAATGACAATACCGTGGCTCGTCTGAGAAAAGACTGTGGTTCTGTTATAGAAAATGTTGTCTGTTAATACCCTCCGCTTTATCCCTCCAACAGATCTAATTGCAATACAATTCATAAACTAGGAATCATTCAGAGAGCGCATACCTCAGCAAACGACGCACACTAATTAACAACTGAATGACAATTAAAAAATAATAATAACATACAATGGAGAGAACTTTAGATGTATAAATATTCAGTTAATATTAAAATTCGAATCTACGCTTTTAATATAGTTTTTAACTTCTCTATCTTTGCAGAATAATACAAATATCTCTCAATCGAAAACAAATTCTTTTCAGGGATATCGAGCGAACAATCAGACCGACAGACAGAAGTGAATACATATAATAAACCATCTAATGAACACATTTTTGTCCATCCGATTTCGTGGTAAAGGCCGTGTTAGTATTATACCATAAATTATCAGAGCGAGTGTATTTATTGATTGAAAGTTTTGGCTGACGTCTTTTCAGGTTTATTCACTGCCGTAGACTGACGGTCTGAGTGGTTGCCATGAAAAGCAACTAAAACTAGCATTCCAAGGGAAATTATAAATCATCGCCATCCATATATGCTGTGTTGGGAATGATCAATTAAAATGTTGGGCTGTGATCACTAAAAAAGGTCTGAATTTTCAAAAACAAGCGGGCACACAGTAGTGACCAATTTGCCATAACCTTACATTACATATTGAACCTCTCTCTAAAAACCTATGGTGGGGGGAGTTCAAAAAAAGAAAACTTTTTCCCTACACATTGAGGGGGAGTGTGTGTGAAACATTTCAAGTTTCTATTATGGACGTTTAGGGCTGGGGGGAGTCCGGATACATAATAGATACATATAAACATATAAATAACCTAACACATGAATAACCTAAACCCAATAATAAACCAGTGTTAATAATATTACACACATAACTGCAACTATTTTACATAAAAAATAACAACTATGGCGCCGAGTGATCGGGGGAAATAGAGGATAGGTGTAAGCGTTAGTTTGATTTTCTGCAAGCCGTAAGAGTTCTAGAAGCTCAATATGTAAAGCAGTCGCTTTACATAGGCAGGATTCCCGAATCTCGCCTAGAGCTTCCCCCCGTAGACTGACGGCCTAAGTGGTTATGATAAAAAGCAAATAAAATTAAGATGAAAATTAAGATAACAGTCAAAAATCCATAATGGTATGGTTTGGGTTGTTCGGAACAATATGCTAAACTTAATTCGGTACAGCGCCAAAAGAAAGTGGAACACACTACACTAGCAAACGTGCAATGATTCCCAAAGTGGGCGATACTGGCCCCTTGGCTGCTGAAAGGCAATGGCGGTAAGGGGGCGTTGGAGCACAAGGGGTTAGTATGAGGGCAAGAGGCAAATAATACAAATCGATACCCACTATGTATGAAGTCGTATGTCAGAAAAGCTGATTTTACATTAGGAATTTCATTTTTGTATGATTTAAAGAATTCTATTAGCTAATTGCGTCGTTTTATTTCGCTGTCATGGTCTTTATTACTTGTTCTAGGTAGATGTATACATCAACCTCTGCTAGCGCCTCTCCCTCTATCTTATGGGGACTTTATCGTTGAACATTACTTTTGTATAGAACAAATACAAAAGTAATGTTCAACGTTAAGCCTACTTTTTTACTTTCTCTATTTAGATCCGTCAACATGTTTTGTAATTCTTCGGATGATTCTGACGTCATGGAAACGTCATCGGCGAATCTCGGGTGGCTTAAGTATTCTCCACCTATATTTATTCCCATTCCCTCCCAATCAGTTTCCGAAATATGCTTTCAAGGCTCGCTGTAAATAGTTTTGGCGATATTGTATCCCCTTGCCTTAATCCTTTTGCTATATTTACCTTGTGTGTATCTGTATGCAGTCGAAGTATTGCAGTTCCATTTTCGTATATGTTTTGAATGATTTTTATGTAATTCTCTTTAACACCTTGTTCTCGCATTGAGCTGAAGACTGCCATGTAGATGGAGTAAGTTTGCCGGTAGGACGTGACAACGGTTAGCACAATCGAGGTCGTCATGGAAGGAAATGGGAAAGGCCATTGTCCAGCAGTGGACTTATGATGGCTGATGGTGATGATTAGCTAATTTAAACATTTCTTTCAATTAAAGTTTTTTTTCAATGTATCATTTTCGATTGTCTTTACGGGGGGCACTGATGAAATATATGCTCTAAAAGGGGGCCGTAGCCCGGAAAATGTTTGGGAAACATTGGTCTATTGGGATTACCCCACATTATGTGCTTGTAATTGATAAACGCCAGTCCAAATCGGAAGCTGGAGTTGACTTCGTTTTTCCACCGTAATAACAAAAACAAAAACAATCCTCACCTAACGTAAGCGAGGCAACACTTCATTGATTGCATTTCCAATATTAAAATATTGCAATCAGTAAAGAGTCGCTTCCCTTGAATATCTGTGTTCAATAGGAGTGGATTGATTGATTGATTGATTTTTTCTAACTAGAGTCTCGCGACTTTGATGTGAGGTTCTTCCCTTTCGGGGGTGGGGGATTGATTAACATTTGGTCGAGTTCCTTTCCTTTGACCTGTCTGACTTGGTTGGACATACCAGGAATTGAACTCCCGCCAGCATAGCTCTCCGGGTCATTGGAACATGCAAGCCACTCCACCACGTCAAGATAATTATTCGCGGAGTGGAATAGGAGCATAGTTTGACCCTGCATCCGCCAGGCTTGTAATTATTTTGTAAGCATAGCTTAATCTGGCACAACTCTAGATTTGTGGAGCACACAGTCAGAGTCGAACTCGATGCACTGGCGAACTGACCCGTGAAACAAGCTTGCTAAACAATACCTACAATAGGCTATATATGTATGTGTCGTGCTTACAGCCAAGCACCAATGGAGCTAGAGGGATGACAATTTAAATATTTACTCCTTATCTAGAAATAATCTTTTTTTAAATCCCTCCCCACAACATGTTTTCTTTTTTTTTTGGGGGGGGGAGGTTAACAAATGTTGAATTTACAATGTAAATGTATGCTAAATTGGTACCTCAGTCTTGTTTTCTGAAAATTTAGACTTTTTATTGACCACTGCCCAACAAAAGGCGTGAGAAGTACCTTATCCATTTTTCCCCCCATTTTTTAAATTGATCACCCCCAAAACGGCATGCTGCCAAAAGACGTTGGTCACGTGGCGGTTTCTATTGAATGACTAACCAGACCTGTTTATATACTTATTTATTAAGTTCGGTTTAGTCAAGCCATAAGTGTGAGGTATCCAGTAGAGATTGAACTCAGTCAAATAGTAATGGCCTGTGAGACGTTAAGTGATGACACAGCGGGCTTTTAGAAATCTGACATGGCAATTCGAAGAGAGTTGAAATTGAAACCTTTTTTTTTCTGGGACGACGGTAAAGGCGGGAACACGTTACTATTACATCACGTGAACTCACGCTAGCTCAGGAGGCCTCAAAACCATCAAAATCAGCGGTAGGATTCACACTTGTGTCACGTCACCTCATGTGATTTAAAGACTATTAGGGCAAAACGGTTACTCAATCAGAAGTTCTTCGATGTCTAGATTAGAGCGAATACAACCTCACGCTATCATGCACCTCGCAAATGTGTGCAGAAACAGAAAAAACAGAAAAGTCACATGAGCAGACCAGCAGTGACATCACGTGACTTGCAGCCGTTACAGCAGTGTGTCTCCTAGCAGTTCAAATAAGCGTTAAACTGGCCTGCACACTACAAACGCTTACGTGAACCCACGTGAGTTTACGTGACGTGATAGCAATGTGTTCCCGTCGCCATCTCAAATAGACTTAAAAGTGACTGCTGCGCCGACTGAATTTGCTTTATCCACGCAAACAAACAAAGGGACAAATGTTCAATTTTGTGTTTAATTCGTGTAGGGTCCTTTTTGATAAAACCACACCACACCAGCGGATTCCGTTGTGGGCAATTCCCCCAGCTACGCCCATATCAGTCCGGTTGCATTTGCCCCACTCTCGACTGATCTTCTCCAGATCCGCTTTGGCATCCCAACTCTTCTCTTCCCCTATAGATTCCATTATTCCTTTATAAATGAATAAAGAAACGAGACGATCTAGGTCGCCCGTTTAACAATCGCTAACACCAATGACGGGCTGATATGGGTTCCAGATTAATTATTAATTAATTAATAATTGTCTTTATAATTATCGTATTCTGTCGGATATAAAATTTATCCATTCCTTGATTTCATAATGAACAGTGTGATTTTATTGGCTCTCTGTCCATAACCATATATTCTTCACCTGAAGGTAATAAGTTTGCTGATTAAAATATTCCCTACTCACCATTTTAAACAATGGACTCTTCCACGGAAACGTTTTTTTTAGCTTTTTTGCAAAAAACTCATCGAATAGAATTCGAATACAGGTAGTACCCGCTTTTCGAAAAAAATGCGTAAAGTGAAAATAATGTTCAGCTTTTGTTTTGCAGAAAGCCATTATAGACGCAGCGCAATCCTCTTCCTCTCTCTTCTACACCCCGGTCTCCTGTACCTCCCACCACCTGCTAATTTATTGTTCGCTTTACGCCATTTCGTCTCACGAAATGCTTTTATAGGAACGCTCTACCTTCGGATAGCCGGGGAAACCTATATATCCGTGAATTCCTTTCACGGATATTAAATAGTATTAACATAAATGGTCATCAAATGTATTTACAATTAATTTTATCAATAAAAAAATATATAACGTTTAAATCTATAATTCTTTGCTACGGAGAAGTTATATCTTTTATAGCACTAAAGGTGAGAATATAATGCTTCCTCGCTTACACAATGAATGTAAACAGCAATTTCGATGGAATTCTTAGGACCTAGTCATCAAACATGTTCTTGAAGGCCTTTTCTGTATCTTCTCTGTGGGTGAACCATTTTTGCTTCATCAATGTATCCAAATTCAGTGATCACTTTGGTCAGACCTTTTGATAACTATAACCGGATGATTACATTAAGCCTAGAATATAAAAACTGTAACAGTTTACATTCGTTATTATAGATTTACATTCGTTGTTATATATTCATTGTAGAGTTATTGAATTCATTGTTATAAACAACTTTACATCACAAAAAATGAATATGAAATTAACATGAATTTTTAATTTAAATTCATATTGAATGAAGTGTTGTGTTTGGGACTAACTGATTTTTAACAACAATAACTGTTTCATAACATTATCCGCGATTATAATAAACGGATCCCTCTGTATTCGGAAACATTGCAATCGGCAAGTGGCAGATTTGAAGAATATGAAGGATGAAGCAAAGGTTTGAGATTTTGTCAATCATTATCATGGAGCAAAAGTGGGTCCCATTCGATCCAAGAACGGCGGCGTCATTTCACACAATTGTCTGTGCACCTCTTCCAATTTTCTGCAGTAAATAGCTGTGATATTCATTGCATATGGTAAAAATCTAATGGACCATACATGTCACAACCAACTATAAAGTTCCTGAGAGATTTGTTGGCGTTACGCTGGATTAATCTTACAAAATACAGAGGAAGCCACTGATAATGTCGGTTATTGTTATCAAAAGTAGTCGGTCTCAAACACTATATTTAAAGCGATCACAATAAGCGACTTTCTCTATATATGATTCGCTTAATGAAATCAGCCGGTTATTGCTATTTAAAAGACCCTGTCCCAAAGTGATCGCAATAAGTGGCTTACCCTGTATATACTTAAACTAGAGAAATACAGAGTATATTTTATATTGCAAAATGATTAAAATGTTGTATAATATAATCGTCCATTGTTTTCTGAATAATCTAATTACTTCAGGCTATTATTCGATTCAGTTCGTATCGTTTTCTTTTTGTTCGCCATCAATGTAACTGAAATAAATCAGATATGAGTTTCAAATTGAAAAATAAACGTAATTTCTCCATTCTCTTACCTCTTCCAACGAAATTGGAGAGGTATATATATTCGGTTGTGTCCGTCCTCCTGTCTGTCTGTCTGTCTATCCAAATGATATCTCCAAAAGTACTCACTAGATTTTAATAATGTTTTTTGGAAGGGTGGGAAATGGAGTAAGGGATAATTAATTACATGTTGGTGCAGGTTCAAGAATATCTTTTTGATTGAGTGATATTTTTCCATTTGTTCTTACATTTATATGTACACTCATGACTGTTCACGAGATATCTCCAAAAGCTATCGATGAATTTCAATCTTTTGACGAAAGAAGTGATTAAACTTTGGGTCGGATCTAAGCACAATTATCTCCCCTACGTTGTAGTTATATGTCAACCACATGATATCGCCAAAAGTTCATGTCTGAGTACACGATACCTCCAAGAGGTTTCAATGAATTTTGATAACAATTTGTGGAAAGTTGGGAAATAGGCTACGAATTCATGCACAATTACTTCCCCTGACAAGTGGAATGTCATTTAATAGGATTTCCCTTAAAAAATAATGTTTACGTGATTGGTGCCATTTGTTAAATATATTAAACGAGGACTTGCTATTTCAGTAGCATTTCATGTTATTAAATCTTTGCCAACCCTTGCTTATACGGTACTGAAATACAATCGCATACAAATTGGCTAGATTATCTCCCTTCATGGCTAAAATGGTTAACTTCATTCACATATGCACATAAATCATACGAAGTCAGAATAATCATTTATTTACTTAACTGGTTTGAAAATTGCTAATATTAGCCAGATTTATCATTTCCATCTAACTTTATGTTACACTCCACATTATTTTGGCGTTTTAATGACTTAGTCTAAAGTGATATTGCTTTTTAATTTTTGGCCATTTTTAACATCGAGTGGGCAGATGTTAAAAAATGTCGAAAAAATAAAAATAAATAAGAGAATTCATTGAAGAAAGCAAGAAGTAAAATGAATGATTATGCTGACATCGTATGGTTTAGAGCGCATATCGGAGTGACGTTAGCAACTTTAGCTATCAAGGGAGATAATCTAGCCATTTTCAAAGTTTGGGGTTAAAATCTTGTTATTTCAACGCCATTGCTTCTTATCAGATTTCTTTGCCATGACAGTCAGTTGTAATTTAAAAAAATCAAATCGAGGCTTGGTATATCAACGGCATTTATGATCAAATTTTGTGAGGTGGCTGCATTCATTAAAAAATTGTTATTTGAGGCTTGTTTTTTCAACGATGTTTTCTTATCAGTTCTTTTTGACGTTAGTAGAGGCATTTGCAAAATAATTAGGACTTGATAGTTCGAAAGTAATTCTTATCATGACCATTTGATGGGATTTCAGACATTTTGAATTTCTTTACTTACATTTCTTCTTTAGGTAGAAGCTTGATATTTAGACGTATTTTAATAACGATACTAAAAGCAAGACGT
>VCCN01006138.1:1598254-1609225 GCA_006491835.1 Architeuthis dux
GCCTTTCCCATCTCCTTCCATGACAATATATCTTGTGCTAACATCTACCACGTCTTACCGGCAAACTTTTTATCTCGTCTCTCCATCTTGTGTCTGTTTTTTTCTTACTGCGTTTACTGTCCATTGGGCACCAGCCAGTTAGTCTTTTCGCCTATCTATTGTCATCTATTCTTGCTAAGTGACTAGCCCATCTCCATCTTTGCTGCTTAATTAGTTGTATTATATATTTCACTCTAGTCCTCTCTCTCTGATCCGTGTTGATCTTTTTCTATCTCTTATAGTTTTCCTAGCATTGCTCTTTCCATGGCTCTTTGCGCTATTCTAAGTTGGTTTTCAGCTCGTTTGGTTAATTTCCATGTATCGTATCCATAAGTCATGGCTGATATTATGCAGCCGTTGTATAATTTACGATTTAGGCACATTGGCAAGGTGCTCTTCAGAATGTCTCTATTCATACCAAATGCTTTCCAACCTATCGTTATGCGTCGCTTTATTTCGCAGTGATGGTCTTTCTCTAGCTCTTCTAGAGTCTCTCCTTCTATCTTTATGGCCTTTTTGAGGACGTTATCGTTGAACATAACCTTTGTCTTTGTTCTGTTCACCTTTAAACCTACTTCTTTGCTTTCCCTATTTAGATCAGTTAACATGTTTTGTAATTATTCGGATGCTTCCGATGTCACGGAAATGTCATCGGCGAATCTGAAGTGGCTTAAGTATTCTTCATCTATGTTTATTCCCATCCCCTCCCAGTCAGTTTTCCGAAAGATGCTTTCAAGGCTCGCTGTAAATAGTTTAGGTGATATTGTATCGCCTTGTTTTACTCCTTTGGCTAGCTTTATCTTGTTTGTATCGTTATGTAGTCTGATTAACACCTTGTTCTTGCATTGAGTTGAAGACTGCCGTGTGTTCTACTGTGTCAAATGCTTTCTCATAATCTACGAAGGCCAAACAGAGTGGTTTGTTGTATTCTAAGGGCGTTTCAATTAGTCGATTTATTGCATGTAGGTGATCTATTGTTCAGTAGCCGCTTCTGAAGCCTGCCTGCTCGCGTGGTTGGTTTTCATCTAGAGTGTCTGTTTATATATGTTAGGTTATAGTGTAATAGGACGGTAGTTATCAAGGTCGTGCTTATCTCCTTTCTTGTGGAGTAGGATTACTATTCAGTAATTAGACAGAAGATTTTAGGAACATTTCTCTCTCTTATGTATTGTGTGAATAGCAATGCTAGTCTTTTGTGCAAGATTTCTCGTGCATATTCTAGAAGGTCTGCTGTTATGCCATCCTCGCCTGGGGCTTTAATGAGTTTCATATTTCTTGTTTTTATTTTTGAAGCGTACACATTTTCACAATATTCTTCAGTTACTTGTCAATTTGTCCCTATTTTGGGGAATGTTGCCATTTTTATCCTTTAGTGTAAGCATCTGTTGCTTGCCGGTATGGTCTGCTGAGCGGGCGTGTCTTAAACTCTTCCCCTTTCTGATAGCCCCTACTATCCTCTTCGTGTTTTCCTTTCTTTTTTCTTTTCTCGTTCTTTTTATTTATTAATTTGTTAAGTTCTGCTTTTTTGTTTTCGTCCTCTTTAGTTTTTGTCTTCATATTTCTCCTCTGTTCGATTAGTTTTATTGTTGCGTTAGAGTATGTTCCTGTATTATTGTCTACATTTGTACTGCCTATCATTTCTGCTGCTTCTTTTATTACCAGGTAATATTTATGATCAAACTCTGAAACATTGAAACTCTACTGCCAAACATATCATTTCGTAGTAGTGTTCTCATCTTTGGACGGCAACATATTCATCTTTTTTGGCAACAGAGTTTCAGATATTCTCTCTCTCTCTTTCTCTCTCTCACACACACTCTCTCTTTCTCTCTCTCTATCTATCTATATCTCTCTCTATATATATGTGTGTGTGTGTGTACATTTTTACAATCATTTATCTTTGCCTTCCTCATCTGTCTTATTCCCATATTCATCACTTCATCACTGAGATCCCAGTAATATTTCCTATTACCAACAGCTCCGCCTCCTCCATCTTCTGCCGTTCAACACCAACACATGCGTACATGCCATGAGTCAACCTCTACAAGAGAGCGTATTCGTCAAACCAACAGAGATACCATCAGCCGTGACAGGTTCTTCTCCCGCAGGATGTCATCTAAAATTCTTTCGACTCGCCTTTAGCCTCACTCGAAAACAAAACAAAAGTCATCACTCATGTTCTTTAACGATGTATCTCTGCTGGGTATACACGCCCCCAAATAATACATTAAGCTCATTTTGGTATGTACAGTGAGTGCAAAAAGACATTTCAAAAGGTGTATTTTACCATCCTTATATAGCTTCAAAGCTGAGAGAATTTTCACCAAAGATTACAAAATACAAACATCAAAATACTATTGAAACAGGATTGAACACTGAAAGGTTATGTACACAAATCAGAAATATTTGGTCCAAATTCTGTCAATTTCGAAGATGTATAACTATACCAACTTTCGTTCGAACAATCGAATCTCTTCTTCCCATCTTTAATGTTGACATAACGTTTCGGCCGATTCATTCTACGGACTTCTTGTGCAACGGATAAATGGGGATGTATATCAGAGTTTCTTAACCAATTTTAGTGTTATTCACCAATTTCCATTCACCCACAACTAACGTTCCTTATATTCTTCATCATTTTCGCCTTCATCTCCCTCGAGTATAATTTTACACTGAATTTATTTTGTTTCATCAGCTTTTCTGGTTTCCCCTAAATAGTTATTGTAACAACGGTACCGACCACGTGATCGAACCAGGGACCTCTGCCCAACCACAGCCGAAGAGACTTCGTGTGGCTGCGCTGTTGGAACATCCAGGCCTCTCGCTCATTATTTGCTGCGGCAGCCACTTCACATACGGGCACTTAAATCATTTTAGAGTATGATATAAGCAGCCGATTATTAGGAGTGGCAACGGTAAGAGAGCGTCGTGGATAAGTGTGATTCGAGAGAAAAGAGTTCGTTTCTGACTTGTCTGTCGTCGAGAAGTTTTCGTTACCCGGTGTCATTCTGGGACAAATACCCTCCGAAGAGGTGTCGTGTGATAGACACTGTGAGACCTTTTGCCTTGCGGTTCTCCCGTTTTGAAGAAACCTTATTCCCTGCGGTCCTCCCGTTTTGAACAGACCTTTTTACCACAGTTATATTATTGAATATTTAGAAAATATCCAGCAATTTTGAAACTAGAGGTAGAGAAGAAAACATATACAATTTTCAGCTCCTTTGCCATTAAAAAGTAATAAGAGCTTACTAACCAATTTAATGACAATGCCTTTTTAAGTAAAGATGAAGAATTCCATGTCATTCACCCTTCATTCACCCCTTTAGTTTCATTCATTCCAAAAATAATTTCATTCAACTTTGAGTGAAGCATTCACCAGTTTAAGAGGCACTGATGTAATTTGAAACAAAGAAATATATGTACTTCTGATATGTATGCTGTCTTAAATAGAGAGACTCAGTGTGTTCGCTCTCCCTCTCTCTCTCTCTCTCTCTCTCTCTCTCTCTCTCTCTGTGTGTGTGTATGTGTGTGTTCAAACCTTATGAACAGCAAGGCCATAGGAAGGGTTTTAAGCCGTCATTTGACACGCACATCTTTTTAACCTAGGAATACTATACGCATACTTTGATCACGCTAAATAGCTATTGAAAAGAAGAAGAAGAATACTTAACATATATAGAATTGTCTTAAGTGACAACTCCGGCGTATGAACGGTCGGCGACGAAGTCCCGGTTTCCTTTGTATGCGCCAGCTTAGTGATCCTTGCAATTCTCAAGAGTCTATTCAATAACTCTTCGCTCATACCGGGATGCCATAATCATAGTATATGTTTATTATTTATGACTTGACTCGATTCGTACTGTTCTTTTAAAGTGCAATAAATACAAGTTACGGAACTCCAATATAATAAACATATTTTATTCAAAAACATCACCTTCATCATCAACTATTAATTCTTATCTTAGGATACCAATGTAACAAACTGGCACAACTTCAAACTTCTTCGTAGGCAGGTGATCGTCATCTTAGTAGTAGGAACGCCGAAATACAACTTAATACAAATTTTGGTTAGAGAGTGAAGAGAGTTTGATTATTATTATTATTATTATTATTATTATTAGTAGTAGTAGTAGTAGTAGTAGTAGTAGTAGTAGTATTGTTGTTGTTGTTGTTGTTGTTGTTATTATTATTATTATTATTTTTTTATCAGTCCGATTATTTAGAAAAAAGACAGAACCAGGCGGGTGGAAGAGGAACTGTGGACTCTTTCTAACTTAAAACTTGATAAGAAGACGCAGATTTCTTTTACGTAGGGGTGGATTAGGATCTGGGCTCCAATCTGCTAAGACTGCAATACTGTTGGGTCACTCCTCTGGCGGGGTCAACAGAACACCATAGTCAGCGCACATCTGCATTTGTTGGAGTGACCAGGGTCTGTACTTAAAGTTGCAGACAGCCGTACTGTCATGATTTTCCTTCAAAAGGCCGGTATAACTCTATAGCCAGCTCAGTCATCTACCAACTACGTCCTGTGGTCTAACCCCAATTCAGCCTTACTGTCGGAACATTCCCGCAAAAGGGGCGGCAGACGACCCTAGCTAGCTCGGGAATCTCCTATCAAAGCTACGATTTATGGGCTCTGTTCCTATTCGCGCCACTCCGGTGGTCCATAGGATGTAACCCCTTGTTTTAAAGGGTGGGGTCGACCCTGGGCAAGCCGCACTTCACCTTAAAACTTCATTGCTCAGGCTGGAGGGTTACTCCGCACACAGGCCCGCCGTCTATGCTGTGGAAAGCCATCCCAAAAAAATCTTCGTTCGCGAAGCCAAGCCATTCATTCATTACAGATCAGTACTAAAACCCAGATTTCTATGAGGTCATGTGTTGCATCGGTAGATTACAATATTTATGAGTAATGTCAAACACATTAATATTTCTACAGTGGACCTTATGAATATTCACATGGAGCGGGATATTTAAAATATGAATAATATTACAATCTGGTTGTATTGTAATAAAGTGGTAAATGACGTGACTAAAGACATGCCATAAAATCAGTGGCGTACTTTTATTAGATGCACGAGCATCTCTAGTACCGGTTGCCGTCACTGACTGACTAACACATCAAAAAACTCCCACAACCTCTCGTTTTCTACCACTATATATATCTGAAAGTGAAATTGCAGGGGTAGAGTTTGCTTTATTTGTCTAATATGTTTACAAATATATTTTATAACGCTTTCTTAGTTTATACTTACTACTGATGTTGGTTTTGTTTTGTTTCTTGGGCAAACTCTAGGTAATATTATCACCCAGATTTTAATATTATGTTTATGAGTTAAAAGGTTGGATTCGATCTTATACGAGCCGTAAGAGCTCTAGCAGCTCAGTCGATAGAGCAGTGCTGTACATGGGAAAATTTCCCGAGGTAAAGGGGTTGCGAGTTCGATCTGCGCTGTTTAGTCACTGCCATTGACTAACGGTCTGAGTAAATTGCGATAAAAAGCAAGCACAAATTTAAGATGAAAGAAAATACTAGAAAGCATGAATGCTGCTGGACACAAACTAAGGGATCAATTTAGCATAAATGTACATAGTAAATTGAACACCCGCTAAAAACCTATTTGGAGGGATTTGCAAAATGTTGAAAAGTTCAGCCCTCTATCTCCATTGGTGCTTTCTGTAAGTGGGATACATAGCCAGCCAGCCAATCAGTCAGTCAGACTGGCTTAAAAATTGAAGAAACCTATGTTGACAGTTTTTAACAACTAAATGGGCAGTACTGTAATGAAAGATTTAAAGATACATCTATTGATATTCTTATTCATTTTGAGTAGTTTTTACCTCTATTTTAATTTGTACCTGTTTTTATCACAATTTTGACTCAGACTGTCATTTTACGGCAATGAGTAAACAGCGCCATCGGAAATAATGATTCGTGGCCTTAGAATGATGGCCCGGGTCAAAGATGTGATAAAAACAACTAAAAATTAAATGAAGGTAAAAACTAGCCAGAAGAACACATGATAAGAATATCTTTACATCTATTGATCTTTGTCAACTATACAAGTTCTATCAATTCTTTCACCGTTGAATACCTCTAATCACACAGGCTTTGTTTGATAAAATCAGTGGGAAACTTTGCAATTATTTCAATGTTAGAGACATAAAAGAGCGTTATGTATTTGTCCTTAGTCTTCCTTCAAAAGGATTTACCCCAATTGAAAAGGATTATGTTGTTCCAAAGACATTTTCGCTTTTTCAAAAATATAAAAACGTATTACAACATAAATAAGTTAAATTATATCAATCGATAGCAAAATTGGCGTCATTTGAAGTTGCAATAGCCGAATGTATTAGGAATCTTCCCTTTCTGCGCCGATGAAATTCTGGGGGTTTTAATGAAAAGAGAAAATGAATTTGAATTGACTTCTTCCTTATTTCTGAATGTCGTGGCACTAAGAAACTGTTAAGGTGATAAAACCAAATAATAACCCAAAGAGACTAAGTTTGGTGAATATGGAAGATACACTTCCCAACTTAAGGAATTTATTTTCTCCTGTGTTTGTTTTGCTAAGTGAGACCTTGTATTTACAAGCTGGAATCTAACACCTTTTCTGTTCACCAAAACTGCGTATCTCTGGTGAAATACTTCACTGACACATTCGAGTTGTTGAAAATAAAGGTTGCATTGATAGTTTCTCCAGAATCCAATAACTCAGGGGGTGGGGACAATACCTGTCACATTCCGCAAAATACATAGTAAAAACTTATGTGAACTAAGCCCCAGTTTCGGTTTTGACATGAAGTGATAACCAATGTTCCCTCTAAGCTGTTCGGCTGCGCACAAGAGAAGTCGCCTAGTAGAATGCCCCGCTCGATATAGGATTAAATAATAATGACTAAATAATAAAGAGAAATCAATACGCTGATAATAAATTATTTCTATTATTATACACTTTTTGTTAAAATAACTGACCTTTGTTCCATACACTTTTGACAAAAAGAAAATGATCATCTCAAAAGTAAAACATTTTCTGTACACTCCATTTCTTCAGTTGCCTGGTAAAGGGAACAATAGTGATAACTATTGTCTTTTATAGTTATTTTTAACATACAGTAGCTATTTCCCATCTCATCTAAGTATCCAGTTAAGAAAGTAAAGGTTTCATCCTTGCTTAACAGACTATTCCAAATAGTAGAACGTTGTAATCGGTTGCCTTTTGAGCATTCATAGAGACCCCAAGAACCCTTCTTAGATTTATTTTCAATCAGCTTCGGATTATTTTATTGATAAACAATTTTTACAACTCCCAATGGAGCATATGGTCGGTGACGAAATCCCGGTTTATGTTGCATGCGTCAGCTTAGTGATCCTTGCAAGTTCCAAGTACGGCCGAGACCAGGACTTTAATATTACAATTTTTCAAGTCTTCAGGACTAAGTCTACCGAACGGATACTTCTACCATCATCACACAGCTTAGTGTGTACTCGATTAGTTGAGTGCACAGGGGAATTCGTCCTAATGAAGAGTTCTCAAGACTCTTCCCTCCTACCGGGAATCGAACCCGGACCCTCTTTGCGTGATGCAGACGTTACATTACAATATCTGATAACATAGTGCATTGTGTCTTTTTGCCAACTCTCCAATGCTTCGACAGGGATTTGTTTTAAAAGATGTTTCCAAAAGATTATTATCCAAAGTGGTTGGACTTCAAGAGCGAGGTGTATCAGAAAGATTACAGCCACTCTTTTTAAACCTGAAAAACCATCGCTAACATTTACACACTCTAATTGCACCTGGGTAACAGCACAAATATTCTTTATTGCCTGTGTTGCAATACTGACATTATGAATTAAAAAGTTATCATCAACTTCATCATGATCATGATCATCATCATCAGCAGCAGCAGCAACAGCCAATTAACGTCCGCTGTTGGACATAGACCTTCCCCAAGATTCGCCAGATCACTATATGGCGGGCGTCGCAGGGCCAATATCTCCTAAACCTGTCTAAATCGTCACGCCATTTTATTTTCTGCCGGCTGCAATTTCACACATGATCTCTGGGGATCCACATTGTGAGTGCTGATGTCCAGTTACCATGACACTCATTTAATCTTTTTCACCCATGAGAGTAAATGCATAATTATAAACTCATTGAACATATGGCAAACGAATTTTAAATTTTCCTGTTTATGTTTAGCTTTGGTTTTGCAGTAGTTCGTTAGGTCCAAGTTTGTGCTTATTATAATCACTGGTAGTGTTATCAACCGGTTATTGTTATCTGAATGACCCTGTCCCAAATTGATCACAAAAGCGGCTTCCTCTGTATTACTTTACTAATGAGCGAACACATTTGTCGTTTATATACTTCTAAAATAAAAACCCAGTCTTCGCTCGTTGCTTCAACTAGATTGATTATAAAATCTAATGAATGATTACTATGTATGAGAAAGGTTCCAGGGATGATATTATTCATGCCTTTTCTAAGAACATTAACCCGATACTAACACCAAAGAGCACAGCAAGCAGAGTTTAAACTGGTTTGGTTGGCTCTCTATTCTTAAAGAATAAAAAGAATTAGAATTACAAGTTTTTGTTGGTCCCTTAATTTATGTTCGGAAGTATTCGCGCTTGTTTTGTCTTTTTTAATTCAGACTTTTTTAGTGATCACTGCCCAACAAAAGGCAAGATAAGTAACTTATTCATTGATCACCCCTTTTTCCCAATTTTTGATTGATGACATCGCAAGCAGAGTTTAAAAAACTGGTTTCGTTTGTTCACTATTGTTAAAGAATCGATGCCTACGGTTTTTATTCTTTGTGAACACTACATCATCAGCGCAGTGTGAAATAAAAAAGATCTCTTGTTGAATGTAGATGTTATCAATGCTCTCCGTTCTCTATCGAATGTCATATATTTTTTTATTACGACCGATTTGTAGTTCGTCGAGTGCGTTGGGAACAATGCGACATACAGAAAGGAATTGGATCAATTTGTTATCATTAGGACTAAGGAGGAAGCGTGGATTTTAACGTCGTTGCTTGGAGGGATCTAATGATTGGTCCGGTCGATTCAGCATAATAGCGGATAATCATGTATTTATTGCCTGTATTTTATAACACCCCTATTAGAAACGGTCAACCAAAACTGTCACCAAAGCTGCCAACATAGGTTTCTTTAGTTTTCAAGTTAGCCTGGCACCAATGAACCTAGGGAGCTGAAAACTGAATAGATTTTTAGTGGGATGTTAAATTTGCAATGTAGGTTTATGCTAAATTCATTCACGTTTGTTTTTTGAAAATTCAGACTATGTATGTATGTATCACGCGTTCAGGCCGCCATGGAGCTAGACAAAATTAAACATTTATTCCTTATTATGTCCAGAAAAACCTTTTTTTGTTTGTTTTAAATCCCTCCCCAAAAATAGGTTTTTAGTGGGGGATTCAGTTTACAAACTAAGTTTTTGCTAAATTAGTTCCTCAGTTTGTGATAACTGCCCAACAAAAGGCGATAGAACTAACTCATTCATTGATTCCCCTTTTCCTAATATTTTAATTGATCACCCCCAACATGGCGTCCTGCCAAAAGACGTTGGTCACGTGACGGTTTCTATTGAGTGACTAACCAGACCTGTTTTGTATATCAAAGGTGAGGCATACACAGGAAAGATATTCTTTATTTATAATAGATGAGTCTGCACCTGAATGGCACAGGGCGTCCTGGGCTTATTTCAAATAAATATGTTCTCAATAAACTTAGATTTCTACGGTACACGATTAAGCTAGTGTGGAGCCTGTAGCATTTGTTATAAAGGGACACTAAATTAAGAAAATATACAAGAATATTAAAATGCTTTTTTTTACTTGTAAAGGAATTACTTTTTTCCATTGGTTATACAGCCAGATAATATGACAAATATGTCTGTGGTTTCAATAATAGTATTTACCTTGTTTTCGTTTTGATCTTTGTAAGGCTGGGGCTATGACTACAGTTTGAAATACCTTCATATATGTATCACATATTCCCATTAATTAATGTATTAAAATAATAACTCCAATTAATCCATCAGAACCCACAGTGATACCGGTGTCACATACACTTTAAAGGTTCTGGAAATTACCGTATACAACTTTATCCTTGATTTTACCCCATGGAGTGTGCTAAGTAACATCTACTGAACATCCTGGTGCGGTCACGTGACTGTGTGTCAATTTGCCTACCCAGAATTCCATTTCCTAAACGGTGGTTTACATGGTTATCACGTGGGGGAGAAGTAACTATTTTTTTTAAAAACGTGTTTTTGTTAATAACAATTAAATTTAACCCATTTAACAATTCTAAACCTCCAATCGCTCACAAAAGTTGAAGGTAGTATAGTACTATAGTAATAGAGCAAGTGCACATGAATTGTAATTGATAGTTTGCAATCATTTAGTACGGGGCCATCGAAAATGAGGGGCCCCTAGCCTATGCTACTTTTGCAACATAGTTAACCCCGCACTGTACATGGTCAAATGGTTATTGCTCACTGCAAGAATTGAACGGGAATGGTTTCAGGAACATGAAAGAAAACTGTGTGAACCTGGCCACCAAACTCGCTAGATTTATGGGATTTATGGGATGTTTTGGACGAACAGGTTCGTTCCTCAAAACGTCTACCACAAAACAAAAACACCCAGGCACCAGATCATAGAGGAATCCTTCGAGGAGGATGCGGTCTTATAGTGTCAATGGCTGATCAGGTAAGAGCTGCTTTGCAGGCAGATGGAGGACCATCATCATAAGTCAACTGCGATTGCGTTGATCTCATCCCTCCATCTTGTATATGGTCTTTTCCCACAGCGTGTACTGTTCACGAGCACCAATCGGTTAACCTTTTGCACTTTCTACTGTTATTTATTATTTCTAAATCTCCATTTTCGATA
>VCCN01006138.1:1737467-1748403 GCA_006491835.1 Architeuthis dux
TTTTTTCTTTCTTTCTTTCTTTCTTTCTAGCCTTTCTTTCTTCGTTTCTTTGTTTCTTGTTTTCTTTCTTTCTTGCACAGACCTATCTTTTTTGCTTTCTTTTTTGCTTTCTAGCCTTTCTTTCTTTCTTTCTTTCTTGTTTTCTTCGTACACACACCTTTATTTATTTATTTCTATCTGTCCAGGTCTCCTTTTTTTTTCGTTTTTATTATTTCTTTCTTTCTCACTTTCTTTCTGACACCGACGTTTTTCTTTCTTTTCTCTTTCTTTTTTTCTTTCCTTCTAACCATCCTTCTTTTCTTTCTTTCTTAGACATTCTTTTTTCTTTCTATCTTGCACAGACCTATCTTTTTTCTTTCTTTCTTTCTTTCTTTCTAGCCTTTCTTTCTTTCTTGTTTTCTTCCTACACACACCTTTATTTATTTATTTCTATCTGTCCAGGTCTCCTTCTTTTTTTTTCGTTCTTATCATTTCTTTCTTTCTCACTTTCTTTCTGACACCGACATTTTCTTTCTTTTTTTTCTCTTTCTAATCTTCCTTCTTTTCTTTTCATCCGTTCTTCCTATATTACAGCAACATTCTTTATTCGTTCTTTCTTTCCTTCTCTTCCTTCCACCTTTCTTCCTTTTCTTTTTCCAGACACCGCCTGATCTAAGTTTCTTTCTTCCTTTTTTCTTTCTTTCGGACTACCCTTCCTAACCGCTTTCACTCCCTTCTTTCTCTCTTACATCCATTTTCCGTTCATTGTTCTACTTGTTTCCATCCATCTCTACTTCTACCATTTATCCCCCCTCTCTCTCTCTCTCTCTCTCACTCACTCACTTACTCATCCACTCACTCACTCACTCACCCAATTACTCACTTGATCACTCACTCATTTACTCACTCACTCGCCCATTCATCCACTCACTCACTCACTCACTAATTTACTCATCCACTCACTCACTCAAGTATTCGCTCACTCACTCACTTACACTCATTCATTTAATCACTCACACGCACTCACTCATTCGCTCACTCACTCACTTACTCATTCACTCACCCTCATTCATTCACTCACTCATTCACCTACACTCACTCACTCACTCAATTTTTCAAAAAATATATTAATATTTATTAACGAACACAAAAAGCCTAGTATAAAACTAAATCTTTCATTCCTCGCTTAAAGAATCTAGATTTTAGAAGTACAAGAACAAAATCTCTTCATGGGCATTACCATTTATAAATGGTGTCGATGTTGTTTCGGTGCTCTCGAAATCACATTTATCAGCGGTTGGCATAAATATCGTTACTTTTTGAAAATATGTAGGACAGGTCTGGTTCGTCACTCAATAGAAACCGTCATATGACCAAAGTCTTTTGGCAGCATGCTGTGATCAATTAAAAAATGGAAAAATAGTTGATCAATGAATAAATTACTCTTCTCGCCTTTTGTTGGGTGATGATTATTAAGGATGCCGCCGGACATAAACTAGGGGACCAATATAGCATAAACTTACATTGCAAATTGAACCCCAACTAAAAACGTATTTTTTTTTTGGGGGGGGGGGCGAAAAACAAAAACAATTTTTTTTTCTAGGCATAATAAGAAGTAAATGTTTAAATTGTCAGCCCTCTAGCTCCATTTGTGCGGCCTGTACGCTTCATACATGCATACGTGAACGCTGCCACTCGATACGAGTAAGGCGGCTCCTAGGAGAGCACACTTTCATGTGTACTCCATGGAGAGCAGCGCGTGCTTGAGGAAGGGGTCGGGTGCACAGTCCGGCCCTACCGTGGCAAGATGTTCCGTTAATCGGCGGCAGAGCATAGGCTAAGACGACCGCAGAACAATCTTGTTGCTGCATACAGCAGCTGGTATTCCCAGACGGTCACCCATCTGGGTAATGACCAGGCTCTACGTCGGTTAACTTCGGTGATCTTACGAGAACTGGTGTATCCAACGCGATTTGGCCGCATACATACATACATACATACATACATACATACATACATACATACATACATACATACATAGAGCCAGCCAGCCAGATTAACCTGAAAATTGAATAAACCTATGCTAAGAGTTTTGATGACAGTTTTGTTTGCTGGTTTATAACTAGAGTTTATGATCAAGGTGCGAAAAATAAAATTGCACTATTTTCAGTACTGCATACGTAGTTAAAAAAAACGTCAGTCACTCTAGGACTAACAAAATTCTCACGAGGTATCTTATCAGTAGGTTCCAAATGGTTAATTTTCTGCTGTTTTATCTTCAAAGGTTTAAAATCTTTATTACTCTCTTGGGATTATTGCCCCTTTTTCAACTGCTACAGTTCTATGAATGCCAAAATGTTTTTCGTTTAGACCAAATTTGAATAGGTTAATAGCGTTCATAAAAAAGGGAAGGATAGAGAGAGTGGGTGAACAAAGAGGAATATCTTTTTTACGTCCTAATACGTCATATAATTTTGTTTTAAACCAATTCTCGAAATTAAAAAAGTGACTTAAGAAAAAGCGTTTGTAATTTAAGAAGCTAAAACAGTTTTGAACATCTCATGTTGCAAGTGTACAGTTATGACCTATAACTTATGGGGAACACACATAGATACACAATCCTTGCTTACAAAGAAATATGGAGCAAGGCTTGAAAAAACCAGTCAGTGTCCATTTTCAGAGAGTCTATTTTTTAAATGTCTTAACAGCTGTACATTATTCTCTTTTTTTAATCAACTGAAAACAAATAGGTTTATTACAGAAACACATGTTGTCAAATGCTATCAAAAATTGTGTAAACAACGCCGCAGGTTTTGAGCAGAGTTTGTTCTTTTTTGTTGTTTGCAATTATTCCTTCACTTACCCCTGTTTTATCGAATCGCGTACAAAATACTCGTTTACATCGCTATTCAAAGGTCTTTGTAAGCTGAAATAGCGTAAAGCGAAGAAGAAATATCTATTGATTTACATAGGATACATTTCTGAGCGTTCCTAGACCAAAAATAAAGATGATGTTATGTTAGGCTGAGTCCTCGGAAGTAGTGTCAGTGGAAGGTGCAGGAGACTGGGAAGTTTGAGAGAGAGGAAGAGGATGCGCTCTGCCTCTATAACGACTCGCTGCAAAATCAACACTGAACGCTATTTTCGCTTTTTGTCTTTTTTCGTAAAAGCAAAAATCTGGCTTAAATCGAACATTCGTAAAGCGGGGTAGATTTGTAGCGGTCGTCTGCGTAAGTCAAAATTTCACAGCATCATTGCCGTTTATGTACAGAGCAACCAAATCTCAACACGAGAACTAAGTGTTACTTTACATGGGGAATTTCCTCAGAATATGCGCAGCTTCTAATAGTGCGATCTATTGTTGTTCTCTCCTATATTGTCTTTTGAAGATCAACCTAAATTTATTGATACTGCCGGGTGCTCCAATAACAACTACAAGCATTCCCCGTTATAACGCGGGTGTTGGAGTCCAAGAAAACCAACACCGCGTTATAACCGAACCGTGATCAAATTATACTTTACTACTTACCGCTTCTTTATTTTACATCATCTTCGTGGAGTAATTTTCAGCCTAGTAAAGTCTAGTTTTCAGTCTAGTAAAGTCTAAATGCTTCCAATAGGGATCAAATGGAAGCAAACATCCTCAGTGCTCCAGTACTCTCATCAGTATTCTAGCTGACTTTTAAAATGCTGGTGGAGTAATCTTTTCGCTAGTCCTCACCAAAACAAACTTCGAATAATTTGAATAGGTTAATAGCGTTCATAAGAACGGAAGGATAAAGAGCGTGGTCAAAGAAAGAGGAATACTTTTTTTTCTTTTTTACGTTACATCATATAATTATCTTTTTTAATCAATTCTAGAAAAAAAATGTGACGTAAGAAAAAAGCGTTCCTAATTGGAGGGGTAATTCTTTCGCTAGTACTCACCAAAACTAACTTCCATAATTTAAATTTAAATATTAATTTGCATTTTTATCACACCGACTAGAAACCTGCTGGAATTTCAGGCCATTAGAAGTCATCAAGAATGTTTAGTTCTCATTAACTTCATTCAAAAAGTCCGCTTTTGATTGTATTGTGGCAGCTTTCCTTTCAGCGTGCAATTTTCACAATGTCACAATTGGCCTATATTACGTAATTGATTCTAACATTAAAAATGGTAAAATAATCCACATATTATTAGAAAACGTCAATCAAAACTGTCAACATAAGTTTTTTCAGTTTTCAAGCGAGTCTGGCTGGCTGGTTGGCTATGTATGTGTCGCGCATACCGGCCGCACCAACTGAGCTAAAGGGCTGAAAATTTAAACACTCACCCCTTATTACGTCTAGAAAAAAAACTCTTTTTTTAAAAAAAGTTCCCCCTTCATAGGTTCTCAATAGGTTTTAAGTGGGGGTTCAATATACAATGTTAGTTTATGCTAAATTGGTCCCTTAGTTTGCATCCGGCAGCATTCACGCTTGTTTTTTGAAAATTCGGATGTATTTCACCACTTCTTCCATTTTTGTAATTGATCATCCCCAATACGGCATGCTGCCAACAAACGTTAGTCGGTTTCTATTGAGTGACTAACCAGACCTGTGTTTCTTATTTTTTAAAAACGGGAAATATCTATATTACACGCAACCAAAAAAAAAAGATTGTGCAGCTTTTGGGGAATGTACGATGAATGATCAAAGGTGACAAAAATGTTTCGCGTGGTTTCGAGGTGGCGATTTGTAGCTGAACGATGCTCCACGGTCGGGTACACCATTTGAGGTTGATAGCGACCAAATTAAGACATTACTTGAAAACAATCAACATAACACTCAATAGAAACCGTCACGTTGCCAACGTCTTTTGGCAGGATGCCGTATTGGGGTGATCAATTAAACATTTGAGAAAGGGGGTGACCAATAAATAAATTACTTATCTGGCCTTTTGTTGGGTAGTGATTAATAAAACAAGATTTTTAAAAAATCAAGCGTGAACGCTGCCGGACGCAAACGAAGTAACCGATTTAGCATAAACTTACATTGTAATTTGATCCCCCATCCCCACTAAAACATGTTTTGAGGGATTCTCCAAGCATAATTAGTAGTAAATGTTTAAATGTTCAGCCCTCCAGATCCATTGAATTATTTTCATTACGTCATAAGGTTTTTAAAGATGTGTGACGTCAGCCACTGCAGGGCTAAGAGCATTATCTTATCGTAGGTTCCAAATGGTTAATTTTCTGTTGTTCTGTCTTCAAAGGTTCAACATTTGTATTACTCTCTTGAGATTATTGCTCCCTTTTCAACTACGACGAATGTCGACAGTTCTATGAATGCCAAAAAGCTTTTCCTTCAAACCAAATTTGAATAGGTTAATAGCGTTCATAAGAATGGAAGGATAAAGAGAGTTCGCAAAGAAAGAGGAATACTTCTTTTTCTTTTTTACGTCACTCTACATTATATAATTATTTTTTTAAATCAATTATTTCATTCATAAGAAGGGAAGGGTAGAGAGAGTGGATAAAGAAAGAGGAATACTTTTTTTTTCTTTTTTACGTCCCACTACGCCATAAAATTCTTTTTTAAAATCAATTCTGGAAATAAAACAAAGATGTGACGTATGAAAAAGCGTTCGTAATTGGTGAGGTAACTTTTTCCGCTAGTCCTCACCAAAATCTAACCTCCATCATTTTAAAGTACGGAAGCTTAAAAAGAAACGGGTAATCTGCATTTTTTTCACACCGACAAGAAACCTAATGGAATTTCAGGCCATTAGATGTCATCAGGAATGTTTAGCTCTCATTAACTTCATTCAAAACGTCCGCGTTTGATTGTATTATGGCAGCTTTCCTTTCAGCGTACATTTATAAAATTGTCATAATTCGCCTTTCGTAATTGATTCTAACATTGAATATGGTATAATAAGCCACATTATCAGCATATTATGTTTTTCTTCAAATAATTATTCGGACGATTGAACTCCTTGTTGTTTGTGTTGTTAACACGACGTTTCGGCCGATCGATTTTTCGGCCTTCTTCACGTGTTGTATCCGAATGTGATGGGGTAAACAGAAGTTTTTAATTTTAAAGGAGGTAACCCTT
The DNA here is from genome assembly GCA_006491835.1 of Architeuthis dux. NCBI lineage: Eukaryota > Metazoa > Mollusca > Cephalopoda > Oegopsida > Architeuthidae > Architeuthis > Architeuthis dux. The sequence goes on from VCCN01006138.1 coordinate 1,743,525, forward strand.
ATAACGTAGGGTTCGGGTGTTTCTTTATCCTTGTCTTGTCGGGTTTGGGCCTGTTTAGGAGCGGAAGCCACATCGGGTTGAACTCCACACTTGTCTGACTAATGTATTCTGCCTTTTTGATTTTTCTCTGTATCCAACAGCGTTCTCTGTCAATAATCAATAAACACAAACAATAAGAAAGAGTTCAATCGTCCGACGAACTATTTGAATGTTAATGACCCTTCTCAAAATTGTAGAAAATATGTTTTTCTTATTTAAAAAAAAAAGGTAAATAAGTATCACAAATGCAGTTTTGGGGGAATGTACACTGAATGATCAAACGTGTTAAAAATGGTTTGCGAGGTTTCGAGTTTGAGATTTGTAGCTGAACGATGCTGCACGGTCGGGTAGAACATTTGAGGTTGGTAGATCAATCAAGACATTACTTGAAAACAATCAACATAATACGTCTAGAAACCGTCACGCGAGCAACGTCTTTTGGCAACATGTCATGTTGGGGGTGATCAATTCAAAAATTTCAAAATGCGCTAATCAATGAATAAGTCACTTCTCTCGCCCTTTGTTGGGCAGTGATCACTAAAATTGTCTGACTTTTCAAAAAACAAGCGGGAACCAACGGATCAATTTAGCATAAACTTACATTGCAAATTGAACCCACACATACTCTAAAAAACCTATTTGGGGGAATTTTAAAAAAAAATGTTTTTTTCTCGACAGAATAAGGAGTATATTTTTAAATTTGTAACCCTCTAACTCTATTGGTACGACCTCTATGTGTGATACTTAGATAGCCAGCCAGGCCAACTTAAAAACTGAAGAAACCTCTGTTGACAGTGTTGGTAACAATTTTGGTTGACGGTATCTAATACAACACAGGAGATAGCAAACACACTCAAAATATCCAAATGAGGCGTTGAAATTCATTTGCACCAGTCTGGTTATGTTAGTTGCTTTGGTGTGTGACTTCCACATAAGTTAAGTGAAAAATAAATAACTACCAGACTGTATTTTCTGTGTGTAATTATTAATTAAATCGTGACGGGGAATGAAAAGTGTATACTTTACAACAATGTGATATACAAAAGATAGTGGGGTAAGCGAAATCAGCCACTACTAACCGTACCAAAGGCCGGTCTTCATTTGAAGAAAGTGATATGTATATGGTGTGATTGAAAGGAAATACACCAGTATGATCTTCTTCCGGAGAAGTGAATGATGACTCAATTGAAGTTACCAATCGATGAAAAGCTTCCGGAGTTAGTTAACAGACAATTAGCATAACGCTAGACCACATATTTCTTTGGTGATCTGACAAAAACTGCTACAACTTGGCTGGGAATCTTTCATTCCTCCACCATATTCAGCCGAACTACCATTTATAACAGTTTTGGTAATCTTTGGTTTGACGTACATAAACGTATGGCATTATTTAACCAGCATTAAAAAGGGCCCCAAAAGCCATACAAAGATCCCTAAATGTATATATTTGTTTAATTAAAAAGTATAATTAAACAATAAACTTTGAAAATGAAAATTATTTTCAATTTCAGTGTTCTGTACGTGATAAATGATAAGATTCTAAAACTTAAAAATATTTTTTTTAAAACCTTAAAATTGTAAAATCAACGTTTTTATGAACGTAGTTCCGTCTTGTGTATGTTTTCTGATGCACATGTTACGGCTGTTTAGGCCACTTTCAACATCTCCAACATATAATTAAACTTAAAATATTATTTATTCAGAAAGTAACGCAACAATGAAATTAAAAGCCTGTCTTTTGTTCTTTATTAGATTGTGCACCATGCATTCGTCAAGATACGACGAAAACAGTGCATCAGACATGACAAACTAACGTTTGTGCGTTAATTTCTGTTGAATATGTTGTTTAATTATACTTTCTAATTAAAAAATAATATCTTTTGGAACTCTGTTTGACCTTTGGGGCCTTTTATTGCTGGTTAAACCAAAGATTACCATGGTCTTTACAGAATTCTGTTAATGAAAAAAGATTCAAATCCTTGAAAGACTGCACAAGTCAGCTAGAGCAGTTCTTTGCTTATCACCAGACAATAAAGAGTTCGGGGTGGAATTATGATGTTGCCTGGAAGATGACAGAATATATTGGAACAAAACGATATGTTGTTCAATGATGTTTAATATCGAAAATTAAAAAGAAAGTCTCCTATCTTCAATTAATATGAATTTGGAAAAAAATAATGAAAGCCTACTTTTTGTTTTTTCGTTTTTACGTTTATTTCCATCTATTTAAAAGCAAATAACTAAAACGTCGAACCGGAAGTGACAGCGACGACTGTTCCGCTTAGTCGCAGATTTAACTTCATGTTTCTAGGTAACATCAAAAACATAATTAAATTTATTGAACGAGTTCTTTTTTATTGTCGTTGGCTCTCCCACTGTTGCCTCCTTTTGTGGTCCTTTCATTGTTTGCTTTACTGTTACAAGAGGTTGTCACAATACTTTCTCTGCTCTGTTGCGCGTACAGGGTGTTTGCAAAAAAATGCAACATTTAAATACCTTAAATTTGAAATCACCCGATTGGCTGATATGCTTGGATGAGAATACAGCTAAGCGTGTCAGCCAATCAGTTAACTGTACATTTAAGGAAGGCAACTCCAAAGTTTCTTTTAAAGAGTTATTTTCCATTTTAAATTAGGCGGTTTTCTTTTCAGACACCCTGTATATCCCAATTTTCTGTTTGTCTGGATCAAATGTAAAATTCGGACCCCAAATTAATTGAAGTCAAAAGTACAATTTTTCAGATTACACAGTAATCCAAATTTAAATCAATTTAATCAAAACAAGGATGAAATGTAGAACTCAGACCCCTTTAACTACATAAAAGAATATTATGGAGATATGGTATCAGAAAAATCCTTGTTTTGATTGAATTGAATTAGATTTTGATTACGGTGTAATCTGCAAATTTGAACTTACTTTAATCAATTTTGATCCGAATTCTACATTCGATCAGTCCGACTCAACATAGTCTTCGATACTGATTGCTCTTCTTTTCACACAGTCTGTTGTTATCAACCTTGTGCCGTACGGCGTTAATCTTATTTATCCATCCAGGGAGAGTTTTGTTTCGCATTTTCTTTCATTGTTGCGTTCCTCATTGTTCAGGCTTTTCCCCCGTTTATTACTCGCTGCACTGTTTCGGGCAGTTTTCATGATACAGGTTGAACTTCTGTAATCCGACATTCTATAGTCCGGCAATGGCCAGGTCCAAAATTTGCCGGATTAAAAAGGTCCAACCTGTACTTTCTTAGCACTGTTGTGCTTATTTTGCAAATCACATTTTTTAGTCGACTGAACAGTCTTCGATACTGATAAGAACCTTTCTTCCTTCCTTTCTTTTTATAGAGTCTGTTGGTAACATCTCTGTGTCGTTTAAGTATACCTCATTCAGTGCAAATCTCTCTTCTTCTCTGGGTCCCTCTCTCTCTCTCTCTCTCTCTATCTATCTATCTATCTATCTATCTATCTTCCTTCCTTCCTTCCTTCCGCATTCAATTCATATCTCTATCTATTTTATGGAATTCTATTGATTTTCATCTGTCACTATATTGACTGTACAATTTTATGAGTTTAGCGGAATTTTAAAAACATTTTTTGCGATCGCTCGTTACAGTTCGTGTTCGGATTACACCCAATCACCAGGGTTACGTGAACGGGGTGGGTATGTAAACATCGGAAGAATAGTTGTGTAAAATAGGGCGGGGCAAAATGCCATAAAGGACCAAAAGGGCAATATTCTATTAGCAAAAAGAGGTGGATCTATCTATCTAGCTAGTTATCTATCCCCCCTCTTTCCCTTATCTATCTATCTATCTATTAGAAACCGAAACTGTCAATATAGGTTTCTTCAGTTTTTATGTTGATCGGGCTGTCTGTCCGGCTTGCTATGTATGTATGTATGTACCACGCGTACATGCCGCATCAATGGAGCTAGAGGACTGAAATTTAAACATTTACCCCTTATTATGCTTAGAAAAACGATTGTTTTTTTTTTTAAATACCCCCACTCCCTCAATGGGCTTTTAGTGGGGGGGTCAATTTGCAATATAATTTTATGCTACATTTGACCTTTTTAGTTATCACTGTTCAACAAAAAGCGAGAGAAGTAACTTATTCATTGATCACCTTTCTTTCCATTTTTTTAATTGGTCGCATGGCGGTTTCTATTGAGTGACTAACCAGACCTGCCTATCTATCTATATATCTATCTGTGGATATACTTGTAGATTCATCACTGTATCTATCTATGTATCGATATGTCTTTCTGTCGATCTATCTATTTATCTATCTATCTATCGCTTTCTGTTCTTCTATGTTTCTCTCTTTATTCTTTCGCTGACCTATTCATCTGTCCATACCTATGTCCCTCTCGCTCTTTATCACTCTCATTCTTTTCATATCCTTACTCATATATCATTATGTTCATATACTTTGATATCTATCTATGACCAGTGTATTGATGTGGATTATAGTTTATCTGACAGCATTAGATTGAAATGACAGTTCAGAAGATCTTGAACAATAAACACTCAGCTTTCAAGACATATCATCCAGATCTCTACTATTTAAAACACTTAATATTCACTTAATTTAATTATTAATCACTAAAGCCTCCCACAACCAGACATGTTGTTATAACATGTTATATGTTATAACAGACAATTTCTTGTATCTCCATCACTTTTTCTGAAGAAGCCAGAATGAACTGGGGAAACGTCCAAATAAACTAAGAAATCTCATTTGTACAAAAAAAACGGACAAACGGTATCAGTAACAACTTGTTTCACGTTTATTTACGACTCCCAGTTGTGCTTTTACTAGTTCAGTTTGATAATCGTAA
>VCCN01006138.1:1750094-1761136 GCA_006491835.1 Architeuthis dux
AAATAGGGTTGCAGTGAAGAGGTTCAATTTACAATGTAAGTTTTTGCCAAATTGTCCCCTTAGTTTGTGTCCACGCTTTGTTTTAGTGATCACTACTCAATGGACTGTTTTTTTAGTGATCACTACTCAAACAAAAGGCGAGAGCAGTAACTTATCCATTGATCATCAACATTTCTAAATTTTTTTGATCACCCCCAACACGGCAAAAGACATTGGTCACGTGACGGTTTCTCTTGGGCGACTAACCAGACCTGTTTTTCTTTTTAATCAAAAAATAGTCCGTCTCGCTATTGTGAAATCTGCTATAGCAACAGAGTAAAAATATCAACAAGATGTGTTCTTAATTAGAAAAAAAAGCAATTAGAATTTTTCAAAAATATCAAATCTAATTCGTTTGATTTGAATGTTGACCAATGTTCAGCCATAGCTGGCTACTGTCAGTTTCGTTAACTTTCCGCCATTTTAAATCTTGGATGGAAAATTAAATTAACCACTATGAAACAAAACAAAACAAAACTTAAATAAAACGAATATTAAAACCATTTTTTTCAGTGAGGTTACAGGAAAAAATATCTTAATTAACACAGATTTAAGTTCGAGCGGATGTCAGATATAATTATTTTGAAATTATCTCCAATATTGGATAATTTGGATTTGAAAATTTTGGATAATAATGGCTGGGGTAGAGTGTGTTGGCTTTTTAGCAGTGGGAACGTAAATAGACGGTAAATTCAATTTCCAATTTTTCGACTTGTTCACGGGGGATTTGGTTTCATTTTCTCGTTAGTTCGTTATGGCTTTCCAATTTCTATCAACCCTATCGTTATCATCGTCGTCATCCCCGAAGAACACAGTGGCAGAGATGTAGTTAATGGATTAATGATGGCTCATCTCAGAATGTCAGACATTGAGGAAATACGTAGAACACATCGGCTGAAATATGGTTATAAAACCAATAAGGCTGAGATTATTAGTTCGAATAACTCATGGATTAATGATGGCTCATCTCAGAATGTCAGACATTGTGGTAGGCTAAAGGGCACTCGGCTGAAAGTTAGTTATAAAATATATTAGGGTGAAAATAAATTCAGACTTTGGGGAAGGCTGAAGCAAACATTGGCTGAAATGTGGTTGTAAAACCAATAAGGGTGAAATTATTAGTTCGAATAATTCATGGATTAATGATAGCTCATCTAGAATGTCAGACATTGAGGAAGGCCATAGAACACATCGGCTGAATTGTGGTTATAAAACCAATAAGGGTGACATTATTAGTTCGAATAACTCATGGATTAATGATGGCTCATCTCAGAATTTCAGACAGTGGGGCAGGCAGAAGGACACATCGGTTTAAAATTAGTTATAAAACCAATAAGAAATTCAGACATTGTGGAAGGCTGAAGAAAACATCGGCTGAAATATAGTTATAAAACAAATGTGAAATTATTAGTTTAAAACACCTCATAGATTAATGATTACTCATCTAAGAAATTCGCACACGATCCCAGTGCTCAAACTATTATGGGTACTACCCTCGATCTCACTTACCACAGCTTATTCTGTTTCCTGGCAATTTCTTAACGTTATCCCTTTTATTTGATATTATTTGTATCTCTTGAGTTTTAAAACCAATAGTCTTTGGTGACTTTCACTGACAGCAAGTCATCTCGATGCTCGAACATTTTCCATGGTATTCGTTTTATTTCAATAATGATGTTGTCTGAACAGGTACAATTCTTTTATCAGTTTTCCTATTATTTGTAGGGCTCTTCTGTACTGTTCCAAGTGACCCAATAAAGATGTGAGCAAATTGTCACGTTTTTTCTTCCACAATTTCGTTACGTGTCTGGCAAAATCAAGATGTTTATCCAGCCTTATGCTTTCGTTCTGGTTCACAAGAAGAAGAAGAAGAAGAAGAAGAAGAAGAAGAAGAAGAAGAAGAAGAAGAAGAAGAAGAGTTAGTGGGCGATAACTTGTAGGAGAAAATCTACTCAAGATTAAAAAGCCGCTGAATATGACAAAGAAGAAATAGATTAAAAATGTATTTAGGAAGAAGAAATAGACGTTGAAGAAAAAAAGATGAAGAAGGAAGGAAAAAAAAGAAAAAACGACAAAAGAAGTTGATGATGAGAGAAGATGAAAAGAGAGAGAAGATCATAATAAAAAGAGAACAATTCAAGCTGCAGGGTCAAACTCCATTCCTACCTCTATTCCGACTGAAGATTATTACTGCAATTTGTGTATTGTATATATCATAAATACATTCGTAAGTACAGTATCTCCCATAAATAAGTACACCCCTACCACTAAGTTATAGAAAGCTAATCTTCTTCTTGAAACTCTGTTGCCAAAAATATGAATATGTTGCCGTCCAATAATATTTTGGCAACAGAGTTTCAATGCTGTAGAGTTTGGCTATAAATAATAAATGATAATATCCGTTTTGATTGTGTAATGTTCCACTAGAAATAATAAAATCCTGCTATGTTTGGTTTAGAAGACAATTAGCTTTCTATTATAAAGTGGTCGGGGTGTAATTATTTATGGGCGATACTGTATATAAGACTTGTCAGTTTAGCTCAGTTGGTAAGAGAGCTACCTTTCAATCACATGGCCGTCATTTCAAATCACTGTAGGGAATGTTAAATTTATATATAGGTTTGGTTAAACGTGACGTGATAGACATATAGTGAAGAGTTTACTCTCCTAAATTTGGTGAGGATTGTTCTTGTTGTTCTTGTTACGGGGGGAAAACAAAGTCAACTCCAACTTGGACTGGAGTTTGACAAACATGAGAGGAGAATAGAAGTAGGTGGTTGCACAGTGGGTTCTGAGAACTCGAAAAAGAATAGGAATTGGTAAGGAGAAAAGAAATAAAAATAAATTAGTGAAGGAAAGGAGGAACAGAACAATTGGAAAAGATGCAAAAGTTTCAAACCAGATTTAAATAAATCAAGACTCGATACAACACCACCTACTACTGGCGCTCAGGGTGGGCCATATACGGGTGGGACCATACGAGCGACCTATGGTGGATTGTTTCTTGAAAATCACGTTGAGCCTGAACTTGGGCGTTGCGGGTGGGAAAACGGTTGACTCGCTTTCGTTCCAAAACCAGATGAATAAACACATAGGAAGACAATCCAGGCCAACAGTGTAGGGGGCATTAAAATACCATAGGGATTTAACAATGATAGCAACAAATATAACACGAGCTAAATTCACAACAAGGAAGTTAGAACAATAATAACAAACAATAAACATTGACTGAGGATTTCAAATAAAAAAAGAGACGGGTCTGGTTAGTCACTCGATAGAAACTGTCATACCAGTGTCTTTTGGCAGCATGCCGTTTTGGGGGTGATCAATTAAAAAAATGGTAAAAGAGCTGAGCAATGAATAAGTTACTTCTCTCGCATTTTGTTGGGCAGTGATCACTAAAAAGTCTAAATCTTCAAAGAACAAGCGTGAATGCTACTGGGCACAAACTAAGGGACCACTTTAGCATAAACTTACATTGTAAATTGAACCCACCACTAAAAGCCTATTTAGGGGTGGAACTATTTTTTCTAGATCTAATACGGAGTAAATGTTTAAATTTTCAGTCCTCTGTACATGCGTGATACATACATACATACATACATACATACATAGCCATACCAACTTAAAAACTGAAGAAACCTATGTTGAGAGTTTTGGTGACTGTTTTTGGTTGACAGTTTCTAGCAGGGTTTAAAATAATAAATTGCTGGGGATCCAGTTTCAATTGTTTTTGAATGAACCAGGACTCGAAATGTTAAAGGCTGCTGTTGTCAGATGATTTCGAATATACTATAAAAGGGATTGAGTGGATATGAGGGCCCGGGGGTGGACTCTTTGAGGGGCCACTTCCAACATTTAGTGAGAGTTGTCAGTAGATATGAATTTGTTGAACTACTATTTATAACGCTTTCGGGGCTTTACACCATTGGGGGCCCGGGAGACGATTTGAAATACCACCCACCTCAGTTACGCCTCTGTCTATCATCCATTATTGCTACCGTTGCTGTGATGGTTACTATTGCTGCTATAAAGGAAAAGGTTCGTGTCTTCATGAATTTCTAACCCAATTGGTTAAGACAATGATTTCGTAACTGCTTGTAAGTTGAAATGGTTCTTCGGACGATTGAACTCCTTCTTGTTATGTGTGTTGTAAACACGACGTTTCGGCCGATGCATTCTTCGACCGAAACGTCGTGTTTACAACACAAATAACAAGAAGGAGTTCAATCGTCCGAAAAAACCATTTCAATATTAATGACCCTTCTCAAAACTATAGAAAAAGCTTGTCAGTTGTTTTTCAATTTCGTTCAAGTTGAAATGTAACTGATCAATCTTTTCATATACAAGGACCAACAATTATATTTTTAAATAATATTTTACACACACACACACACACACACACACACACACACACACAGACATACACACACACACACACACACACACACACACACGTGTGTGTATTATGTAAAATGTTATGTTGACCCAGAAATCTTGTCCGAAGTCAGAACCTTTAGGACAACCTGTTCACAAACTTTTGTTTTGTTCAGAATTTCGTGAAAAAAATCGCCATTTTGTTATGGAAGACGTAAACTATTTTTGATATACTTTGGTGCTACGGTGGCAGTGTGATGCATCTAAAATTCTGTTCCTGACATATCTCTCGTTGGCAAAACTACCATCGCAATAATGACAAGTTTGCTGCTTTCACTTGTTCCGTAATTGATTTATATAACCACAACCGTAACCCTAAACCTAACCCTAACACTAACCGACACTAACCCTAACCATAACAGTAAGCCTAAACACTAACCCTAAACTTAACCCTAAACATTAACCTTAACAATAACCCTAAATACTGACTATAACCCTAAACTCTAACCCTAAACCTAACCCTAACTTATATACTTTGTAGTTAGATTTAATCAACATACATTTTTAAATGGTCAAATTCCCTGGTTACATTTGTTCCGTAATTGATTTATATACTTTTTAGTTCAATGTATTGAAATGTATGTGTGTTTTATATTAAAAGAATACGGTTTTAAATAATCAAAATAGTCTACGCCGCTTCAATATATTAGGTATACATTAGTGACTTAGTTTCAGCCACTTCAATGTATAATTACACCAAGACAATCATTGCTTTTACTGACTTCATTACAATCTAGGAATTTTCTTGAATCACTATCCGATTCCCTGCCGATTAAGAAGAGCCAGGATAAAGAGATTTCGTGCAAGATATCTTGTCGGTCGCTCTCAAGTGATTAACATTGAAATCATTTCCTAAAAAGCGATTTCATTGGGCGGAACTTTTCATCCATGCCACTCCCTGCCACACATTAATGAAATATTTCGATGCAAAAACTATCCCTGCCACTTCTTAATACTACCAGTTCTCAAACATAAACTTTGCCATTCCTTGCCACTCCCTGCCACACGGTAATGAATTATTTCGATGCAAATACTATCGTTTTTGCACCGAAATATTACATTGACGTGTTGCAGGGATTGGCAGCAAATGGCAGAAATGGTATTTCCATTGAAATATAACGTATGGTAGGGAGTGGCAGGGATAAAAAAAAATACTGCTGTACGTTTAAATTTTAGCCAATAATTAATTTCTAAGATTTTTCTTTCAAAGGTTATTTCTTAAAGTTTTGGCCCTTCCATTGCGTTTCAGTTGGCTTACAAATTGCAAGATACTCTATTATAGGGGCCAGAGCTGATAATTGTGTAGCTTCGGTTCAACTAGATCCGTTTTTACAGAGGTTATGTACAGGAAAGCGTGAATACAAGTCTCTATTCATATAACTTCTCTCCAAGCTGCGGCCCCTCGGGTCTTGGATCGGCATTGTTTAGACTTTGGGCAGGATAGAGCATAACAGTGAAGCAATTCAGTAAACATATCCTCCTAAAACTAACGGTTAATAATTAGGGATATAACATATTACACCTTCAGAAGGTCGTAGAATGAATCGGCCGAAACGTCAGAGAAGAGATTGGATTGTCAAAACAAAACTTGAATGACCCTTCTCAAACTTATAGATAATCTCCTCTTCAAATTCAATATAGTTACGAAATTTAACTTAATACTGCATGGGGCCAAACGGAAACGGATCGAAGAAGATTATGTTACGCCAAACTTCCAAGTGAGGAGGAATTGTTTGCCTTGAATATCATCACTCGCTGTGGGACAATGAGTGACCTAGTCTATCAGATCAATGTAGTGAGTACGATTCTCACTGGGTACACCAGAGTTGTGGCTTGTGCTAGATTATAATCAGTAAATATCTAGTTCAAAAGATATAAAAAAGAACGTTCCTATAAAAACATTTCGTATGCCGAAATGGCGTAAAGCGAAGAAGCAATTAGCATTAATTTATATGAGGTAAACTTTGAGCATTCATAGATCCCAAAAATGACAATGATGTTATTTTAGGTTAAGTGGCCGGAAATTGTGGTGTTGGGGGTTATAGGTGACCAGGGTGTAGGAAACAGATAAAATGGGGAAGGAACAATTATTAGATAGATAGATAGACAGGCAGTCTGGCAGATAGATAGATGCACACATACATACATACATACATACATACATACATACATACATAGAAAGATAGATACTTAAAAAGAATTCTTCCATCTAACAATCAAAACATAAAGTTGTCTCAAAATGAAAAATTAGTTTCCCTTGTGCTTCAAGCAAAACGATTTTTTCTCTCCACCACCTCTACGCCGCATCTTACATAGAGAACCCATGATAAATCGTTTTCTTCGCACGACACATCTGCTGCACAGCTGGTAGGTGCACGTGATTGAAGACATGTGTATTCAAACAGCAATCCGGTGAACGTTAGGGCAACAGACAGCAACTGCTCAATTTGTGAGAGAAGCCCAGTGTCATGTGTCTTGTTCACATGGCGGAGACCCCATGGAGGGCGCTGCACAGAAAAGCGCAAATCCATTGCCAAAGATGAATGGTAAAAACTGTCGAGGCTTTCCGTTGTTGGCGCTCTTGTTCAGGTTACTGGATTCGCAAGAGATTATTATATAGTGAACGAGCCTGAAAGTCAGACCATAGATGCCCAAATTCTCTCTTTCAGTCAGATATAGAAGGAGTGGGAGGAAACGCGAGATGGCAGGAGACATTTGGTATGTCAGCCTGTCAGTCAGTAGACTGTCTGTCAGTCAAGACGGCAATAGGGCTCGCGCATCTGAAAATTGTAACGGAAAGATTTTGTTCCAACTCGTTCTAGAGCAGAGCTTTCCAAGCTGTGTGTCGCGACACTTGAGTGCGTCATCACTAATCACTAGGTTTGTTGCGAAATTAGGTATAATTTTGTACATCTTTCAAAGGATACTTTTCCTGATTGATTGATTTGTTTAGCGGCATATCAACCTTTGATGGGTCATTTAATGCCGAAATCAGTTTAAAATACCCAAAATAGTGTCTTGCGACTTTGGTGAAAGGTTATATTGTTTTAAGTAGAATCTTGTGACATTGGTCAAATGTTATTTGTTTTTTGAATTAGTGTCTTGCAACTTTGGTAAAAGGTTAATTCTCCTTAACTGGAGTCTTGCGACTTTGGTGCAAAAACTGGTGGCGCCTGTTTTTTGGGGGGTGGGGGGATCTTACCCCTCTGCTGGGTATGCAGTCGGCGTATTCTAGGCCCCAGCCGACAGGGCCGTACTTTTCCTGGGATGGGAACTGCTAGGATGCCATTTGGCTTGGCTAATAAAACTTAAGTAATGTGCCGCAAACAAAAAAAAGTGTGTCGCCAATGCAAACAGTTTGAAAAGCTCTGTTATAGAGGGCTGTGTTCGAGTATAGTAAATTAAAAAGGCCGTGCTTTCGAAATGATTGTTTCCAAGACAGGCAGACTGGTTGTTTCTACTATTTCATTTTTACAATTTTGCTTTGTAATTATCTACTTTTGCGTAGGTGCGTATTTTATCCCAGCTCCAGAGGTCGGTGTTCGAGCCCGGCAAAAAGAAAACAAGCCTGTAGTTACACTTGATTGAAGACATGTGTTCAAACAGCAACCCGTTGGGCGTCAGTGCAACAGGCAACAACTTCTGAATTTGTGAGAGAAACCCAATCTCATATGTCTTCTTTCACACGACGCAGACCCCTGGAGGGCACTGCACAGAAAATCGCAAAACCATTGCCAAAGATGAATGGGGAAAAGGTTGGCCGACGATTGAGCGTGAGACAATTGCGCGGCGACAATTGAGCGGGGATAATTGAGCGTGGTTACAATTGAACGTGGTTACAATTGAGCGCGATACAATTGAGCGTAGGACATTTGATGGATCTATATTATACCTTCTGTCATTTGTGTTTTAATCACCTATCAAGTTTCGAGGCTTTTTATTTTTGTTGCTCGTATTTACCTCTACCAACGATGTTGAAGCAATATATGTATTACCCCGTGTCTTTCTGTCCTTCCGTCCGTTTGTCTGTCTGTCCACACGATAACTCCAAAAGTCTTCAATGCATTTCAAATAATTTTTGTGGAAGGGTGGGTCATGGGCTACGGAAGAAATATTAAATTTTGGAGCTCTACATCATAGCTAGCTGTCCATATCACACACTATCCCCAAAGATTTTCTGTCTGTCCATATGATATCTCCAAAAGTTCTCAATGAAATTCTGTGGAAGGGTATGTAATGGGCTACGGGGGAGATGATTACATTTTACCTCCCCTGCGTCGTAATGTCAATGGCGTTGGCAGAGGTATAGTGCTTTCTAGTTATTCTAGAGATTCCAGTGCATCTACTGGATTGGAACAAACGCTTATTATATACGGGGAAAATGTGACGGGAAAGTTTTATTCTCACTGGCTGGGAGTGGACTCGACCTGTGAGAGAGTAAATATCTACTTCTTGATCAAGATAGCTATTTCTCCTTTGCTACAAAGTTTGGTGTTCGGGCATAGGTAATAAAAAAGCCACGGTTTTAAAGATGGTACTTTTGAAGATATATCAGATCGAGCGCTTTCGACTGTACGTTCAGCAATTTTCGAGATCGTGAAAACTTTACAGAGCAAGTGATGGGCGAATGCATTATTTGTTAGAAGGTTTAGTTATTAAACACATTTAAAACTCCCTGTACATGGCCGAAAGAGATTTTGTTGAGGGTTGGGTTTTTTAAAATAATAATGCATTCACCCATCACTTGCCCTGTAACGCCAATCAACCAACGGCACACAATGGAATTAATTTGGTCACTATTTGAACAGTGCAAACAATACAGTTTTCACGTTCTCGAAAATGGCTGAACGTACAGTCTAAAGCGTTCGATCTGATAGATCGTTCGGACAATATTTATATACATTGAATCTGGACATACGTTCTCTTGTGCGTAAACAAGAAAGATTAACCAAAAAGGTGAAACGGTTTTCCTTGTCAGTCGTATTTAAATAAACATGCATTAATTACTGCCCAAATACATATATATGTAGGGTCCCCCTTTCACAGTCGCATCTTTCTCAATAAAAAAACATTCAAATCAGTTCCTTGCAAAAACAATTCGAATAAAGAAAGTTTTCAGAGGAATCCCAAATTAGGTTGTGACGTGGATAAACAGATTTTAATGTTTTATGACAAAAACTTCGAAAACGTTCATTTTTGTGTCTATAAATTGGACACCTAAAAAAAAGAACGAGAGAAAACTTTTATAGTCCTTTAATTTTGCTGACTCCTGACTCTAGCGAATGTGGGTGTGGACCAGTTTTGCAAATGTGGCTGTTATTCGTTTTTTTCTCTAACTCTATTGTCGTAACTCCAAATAGAAACAGGTCTCGTTAGTTACTCAATAGAAATGGTCAAGTGGCGAACGTCCGTTGCCAGTGTGCCATGTTGGGGGTGATCAATTGAATAATTGGAAAAAGTGGTGATCAATAAATACATTACTTCTTAAAAGTTTGAATTTTAAAAACAACCACAAGCATGAACGCTGTCGGGCAGAAAATAAGGGATCAATTTAGCATAAACTTACAATGTAAATTGAACCCCACCCTCACACACACACACACACTAAAAACCGTTTTGGGGGAAGATTAAAAAAAAAAAGGACGTAGTGTAAATGTTTAAATGTTCATCCCCCTAGCTCTATTGGTGCGGTCTGTACGCGTGATACAGTATCGCCCATAAATAAGTACACCCCTACCACTTTTTAATTGAAAGTTAATTGTCTTCTAAATCAAACATAGCAGGATTTTATTATTTCTAGTGGAACATTACACAATTAAGACGGATATTTTAAGATATTATCTATGACCAAACTCTGCAGCATTGAAACTCAGTTGACAAAAATATTTTTCCTATTATTGTACTCATCTTTGGACGGCAACATATTCATATTTTAGGCAACAGAGTTTCAATGCTGTAGAATTTGGTCATAAATAATACCTGATAATATTCGATTTGATTGTGTAATGTTCCACTAGAAATAATAAAATCCTGCTATGTTTGGTTTAGAAGAAAATTAAATCTCTATAAAATAGTAGTAGGGGTGTACTTATTTATGGGTGATACTGTACATACATACATACATACATACATAGCCAGTTGCTAGCCAGCAAGACTGACTTGAAAACTGAAGTAACCTATGTTGAGAGTTTTGGTGACAGTTTTGGTTGACAGTTTCTAATATAGCGTGATCCGCCTCTTCATGAAAAAACACTTTGAATTTATCGGTCAAAACTTGGCAGGAAATAAAAGTTAGTACTTATGAAAGTGTCTGCTTTTAAAATCTTTTTTTTTAAATTAAAGGCGACTCACATGCACAAAGACAGAACATCTGGTCCGGTGATCTATATATATATATATAATTAACAGTGTGACTTTTTTTCTGTTTCTCTGTCCATAACAATAGACTATTCTAATCAAAGGTAACAATTTTGCTGATATAAATATCTTTCACCCACCATTTGAAACAATTGGCTCTTCCATTTCAGTATTTCTTTTCTAAAAATATCATCATCATCATCATCATC
>VCCN01006138.1:1902330-1912816 GCA_006491835.1 Architeuthis dux
ATATAAGAGAGATAGGATGAAATATTACAGATATAGAGGGTTGGATAGAAGGATAGACAGAGATATATGAACACAATGAGCGTGATATAATGCTGTCATATGTCATTATGTCATTATGAACACAATGAGAGCCACAGACAGACAGAGAGAGAGGAGGCAGAGAGAGAGAGATGAAGAGGCTGAGATAGAGAGGTGAATAAATAGATATGAACACAGTGAGAACGATAGAGGGAGATATAAAGATACTGCGATAGAGAGGTGGATAGAAAGATAAAGAGACACGAACAGACAGGGGTATTATAACAGACAGAGATGGAAAAAGACAATGATATGAACAAATATTGATAGACAGATAGAGACATGAACAGTGTGTGAGAGAGAGAGCGAGAGAGGGAGAGAGAGAGAGGGGGATATAGAGAGACCTATAGAAAGATAGAGATATGAACATACTAAGAGATACAGAGAAAGAGCAACAGAGATATAGAGGCAGATATACAACCAGATATAGATAAACACCTAGATACCACAGTGCAACGCGATTTGTGTTTCTTTTTTCTGATTGCTCATATGTAAAAAGTATTATTCCCTTCGAACGTTGCTTTTGTGGACAGGATAATGATATTCATTTTTAATTGTTTTTCCCACTTTAAGTGATTAAACATGTGTAAATTTACCCGTTGTCCAATTGAAAATAAGTAGATTTCAAATGATCACTGTCCTGGTCACAAAGTTTGAAAGGAATAGTTGACATTTCCTATACTTAATCAATCAGAAAATAACACTTATTACCCATGAACAGAGGAAAAGTTTTCTTTTAAAAGTTGCACAGTGTAATGAGATAAATAGAAAGATAACACACAGCTTATATATATATTTGTGTATGTTAGCTTTATTTACAATAGGTACAGAGATAGATATTCTGATAGATTAGTTGTCCTGCTAGGCGGAACTTGTCACCGATATTTTTGCACTTGATCCGTGTTTATCTATGCTCGATGCCACCATTGGCATCTGCCTGTCACGGGGGGAGATAATCTTTTAAGCCGACGTCACCGCCTGGCCGGCAGGCGCGTCCAGGTGTTGGCCATATTGACATTCTGCCTGCGCAATCGCCTCGACCAATGGATAAAGAAGCTGAGGAAGAACAGGGAGGAGGAGGAGGAGCAGACCAGTCAAGTCTCCCCCATTTTGCGTAAGACTCCCGCAATATTCTTTGGCTATTCATGTCAATGCTGTGAACTACTGGACATGTTCCAAATCTTTCAAACATTTCCAGCATCCTTGCCCTTGCTTCTTATAACCTAGCTGTTATGCAAATAAGGGATGTTGTACTTTTACTTTCTATAAATTACAGTAGGTTTCCTTAATACACACTTAAAAAAGAAATGTAAGTCACTCGGTTGCTTAGGGCTGAGGCTGAGATTTCAGTCAAAGATTTCGGCTATTTTCCAAAATATCAGCTCTTTCAAAAAAAATTGTTCAAGAATAGGGGGCTTGCCGCCATAAGCATTTTAAGTATACAATGGTCAGGTAGGGTTGGGCCAATATGGAAAGATTTATATTAAAATATCTCCCGCATTTTACTTTACTGATCTTGGCAGGTCTGGTGGAGGAGAATGGGGGGGGAGAAGCAGGAGATGGAGGGGAGAGAATACGAAGGATTTTGAAATTGCTGCAGTTTTGTGGAAAGTTACAGTTACTTGGTCCACAGTAAAATCTAACAGAGGTTATCCTAGAAAAGAAATGCTCTGGTATTTTCAGATCTAGTCCGACCACCCCATCCAAGCAAGAAGAAGAAGAAGAAGAAGAAGAAGAAGAAGAAGAAGAAGAAGAAGAAGAAGAAGAAGAAGACGTCTTTATTTAAAAAGAAATTCTTACATTGAAAACACATGCACTGTAAGGGAATCGTAGTCTTAACTTAAAGGCATACTTCCGCCCAACTAACCCCAAAACTATTAAAGTAAAAACAAACCTATTTAGTTTAATAATTACTTACATATATATAAATAAAGAAACTGAATTAGCAAATTCAAATAAAGTCAATTAATTAACAAATAGCTTTAAAGAATAATCCACTAAATCGGAAAACACCGCATCTGGAAGATTTAGGTAGAATTGCTGCACCAACCAGAATTGAGGGACTGAGACAAGAAGAAACACTTGGTCTACTGATTATATAATACATAATTTGTACATTTTAGTTTAAAGGTGTGCATTGAAATATTGTTTATACCAATGTTTTTAGAAAGTTCATTAATTGTTTTACTTATAAAAATAAAATACTTAAAGAAAATAACACTTATTACGCAGTGTCGCAAAAGCACATAATAACCCACTGCGTGCTACAGGGAGGATCAATAGTAAGTCGGTTTCTAGTGAAATGACCATGGATTTCATTATGAGCTCTAATGCCGTTACATAAATACATGTGTGCTTCATAATGTTTTATTTTAATCATTAAGGTATGATGCAACATAAACAAGAATATATAGTGTATACATATATGTGTTGTCTAATCATCTATGCATGTGTATATATATAGAGAGAGAGGTTGGATGAGAAAGAATAAAGTTAGTAACCTTTTGGGGATATTGGATTTTGTATCAAATTCTTCGGTTGAATATGTCGTTTGACTATTAACTCGAAGAAGATAGATTTTTACTAGTATTCAGACCGATGACGTCAGCGTAGGTTTACCTCAATCGGAGGATAAAAACGAGGAAAGGATTTTAATAGTCGCATTAGTAAAGACCCAACGAGGAATACACGACCGCACGGGTACCATACGTTGTACTGCCTACTGATCTCATTTTATCTCTTCTTCAGATTCCCATGGAACACCTTTTTTAATTGTTGGCTTCATTCAGCATCCGCTTCTTTGCAATCTGTTCCAAAGTTGCAGTATGCTTGGTTCGCAAAAAACATCACCATGTTCTTCCTGAAGGTTGCTGAAACGGTTTTTCAAAGAAAGTTTAAATTGCGCAGAAATATCTGTATTGTTTCGAAGAATCGACCGGTTATATCCAGGATGTTTTGCTCAAGCTGAGGCGGGTGGTATCTGTGACAATACATTATCAAAATAGTTGTAAGGCTGGCAATTTACGGGGCTATAACTCCACTTCATGTTGATGTGGATGTAATCGATTTGAGCCTTAATTCCAGTTGGATATGTCAATGTCCAGCATTTTGCTAGCCTCTTCTGAAATTTGGTATTCAGGCATTGCATTTTGTTTTATTTGAGAAAACTGAGCATTTTACCATTTATGTTTAAAGCCTTATGATACGGGTGCTTGTAACCATCACTTTGTCCCAGGTTAGCATTGAGGACACCACCTATGATAGAGACATTGTGTCTCGATACTTGACGAGTGATTGGTGATAGTTCGTTGTAAAAGACTTCGTCTTCCTGTTCTTCGCTGGCATTTGTTGGACTGTAGAAGCTTATGACAGTGACAAGCATCCACAACCTGGAGGATTGTAAATGGAATTAATGAACGAAAGAGTTCTAATAAAGCAAAGCTAAAGGCTAATAATCATAAGGAACGTTTAGAAAAATGGAAAAGTCATTCCCGGAAATCAACCGAAAATCACCAATAAGCCTACAAAGAAGATTATTGACCATGAATTAAACACCAAGAAAAGGAATTCCTCCATAGATGAACTAGATATAGTTCTGAAGAAGATACAAAACAATAAAGCTTGCGGATTAGACAACATCTCCGCCGAGGTTTAGAAGACAGATGATTTTAACGAGGCATTGCTTTCTCTCTGCAACAGGATGTACAACCAAGATGGTCAGAAGGTTACATTCTTCTATGTCCAAAGAGGCGAAATCTTGGCCTGACAACAAACGACAGAGGAATAACTCTCACAGCTATCGCAGCTAAAGTGTACAACATGCTCCTGCTAAACTTGATATTCTGTATTCTCCAGGGAGACACACTAGCTCCATTCCTCATTGTCATCTGCCTGGACTATGCTCTCAAAACATCCGCTGACCTCAATAAAGATATTGGCTTCACAGTCGCAAAAGCAAGTGTTGTATAGCGGTCCCGGATCTGGACTTCACTATAAAGGAAGGAAACTCGAAGACTTGCTTGTAAAAATATCTGGACATATTCTTATTACATCTTTGTCGGCCGGAGAGTGTAAAGTGGGAGAGAGAAGATAAGGAGAACCGCCAGGCTGTCCCGAGCAGGGACAGCGTTGTCGTGCCTTTCGGCTCCGCTGATGTCTGTCTGTCTGCTTTGAGTGTCGAGATTTCTGTCCGCTTCCCCAGGATGACTTCTTTGGGTCTGCTTTTTATAGTTTCTCTAAGGCCTACGTGGTGTCTCACGGTGTCAATGACCAGTCACCATTTCCTGTTTACAACATTGATGCAATATACCCATCTCCTAAGGTGATCGAGGTCACTTACATTTCCGCCACAGGTGGCCGGATACGCAAATCATAACACAAGGATCTCACGATACCCAGCTATAACCATCACCGACAGAGACTATGCAAATGGTGTTGCTTTGCTTTCCAATATTTAAATTTAGTCATTTGATGGGAAGAATATAAAATCAGTCAATGAATTTGTCTATCTTGCCAGTAACACCCAGTCAACTGAAAGAGACATTGGAATCCGCAAGGGGAAAGCCTGGGGTGCGCTTGATGGACTGAACAAAATCTGGAAGTCAACACTTCCCGATAAGCTGAAAAGAGAGTTCTCCAGAGACACCGTTGAATCTTTCTTGCTTTACCGCTCAACAACTTGGACACTAACTAAGCAAAAAGAAGCCGCTTTGGATGGTGCATATACGCTCCGAGCTGTTCACAACATCAGCTGGGAAAAATACCCGAAACATAAACGTCTATACGGACATCTCCCTCCAATAACAACCTCTATAAGGGAGAGAAGACTCCGCCTTGCTGGCCATTATTGGCGCAACAAAGACAAACTCGTAAGTGATACGTTGCTATGGTGCCCATCACATGGAAATACCTCATTTGGCAGATTTCCTTTTTGTGGTGGAGGACAGAACAGGATGGAGCGCATCCTTTTCCGAGGCGGGGACATATATCTTACACTGAAAGATTAAAACAACTTAATCTAGAGACCCTTGGATACTAAAGCAAACATGCTGACCTACTAGAAGTCTATAGAATCCGGAACAACATACATGGAGTGGATACTGACATTCATTGCTCAAAATGCACTGATAAGAAAATGCTGGCTTCATTTATCTGCAGTAAAACCAGAGGATACAGCCATAAACTACAAATTTAGACCTCTACTGGTGTTAGAAAATATTTCTTCACGGCAAGAGTAGAAAACATATGGAACAGCCGATAATATCAATATTTAAAAAGAATAATCTATATTCTGATATCGGACATACCAAATTTAACCACTATTTTTCTTATTAGTTTAATCCCAGCCCAACTACACTGAAGCTGGCTTAATGACGCAATTAACTGCTCTAAAGAAAAGCCCATTTCAAGCATATTCAAGTATATATAGGAAGCTTTGACCCTGAAGCTGCCTGGCCGTTTTCTCTCTCTCTGGCTTCAACACTAACAAATATATATTTTCATGATTTTTAATTTATTATATATACAATACAAAAGTTGCCGTAATCATCTTCAGCCGGAATGGAAGTCGGAGTGCAGCAGTCAGGCTTGTTTTTGTGAATTCTGTTCTGACTGGAATTGATGAGTCATCGTTTTTTTTTTCTTCTTTCGAACTCCCCAGGCATTGACCGAAAATCTGGAATTTCCTTTCAGCAGGCTGTGACCTAAATCAAAAAATGCTTCGATAGACAAAATCAATTTACAGCCCGACTGCAAAATCAATTTTTTATCTTTTGACGTCGACATCAAAAGAATCTGTTAATTAAAAGTGCAGGCCACGAATGACACTTAAACAAAAAAAGTCCAAAATCAATTAATGAACTCGACAAAGACAAAAGAAACAATACATATGAAAGGAAACGTAAAATATAATCTAAACTAGCATTCCAAGAGAAATTATGAATCACCGCCACCCATATATGCTGTGTTGAGGGTGATCAATTAAAAAGTTAGAAAAAGGGGTGATCAATGGGTCACTTCTCTCGCCTTTTGTTGGGCTGTGATCACTAAAAAAGATCTGAATTTTCAAAAAGCAAGCAGGCATAAACTAGTGAGCGGTCTAGCATTGCATATTGAAGCCTCCCTCTAAAAACCTATTTCAATTCCAAGTTTCTACTATTAAGGGTTAGGGCTGGGAGAAGTCCGTATACATGGATAGATACATAGATACATATACATTTCAGAACACATGAATAGCCTAAACCCAGCAACAGCATTTAAGCCAGTGTTGTGGGTAGCGGTAGTTAAACATAGAAGCCTTTCCATAGATTGAGCATTTGTTATTTTACTTGTACCACTCTATTGAATTAGATAGATAGATATGAACATACTTAAATATGAAAGGACTGAGATAGATAGATAGATAGATAGATAGATAGAAAGAAAGAAAGAAAGAAAGAAAGAAAGAAAGAAAGAAAGAAAGAAAGAAAGAAAGAAAGAAAAAAAAAGAACATGTACAGTGGAGGCAAAATCTATCCAATACATTGAAAAAGGTTCATTTTAACATACTTTGATAGCTTCAAAGTTGACAGAATCTGGACCAAAGATTAATATTAATACAACAATTATACAAATTTAAAAACAAGATTGAACATTGAACGGTTTTGTACGAAAATCAGAAACCGTTGGTTCAAATTCTATCAAATCTGAAGCAGTATTATTATGTTAAAACTATCGTTTTTGCAATATATCAGAAACTTCTTGCACTTCTGGGAATTACATGTCCCGTAGATCTCTTTCAAAAGTCTACTGGGACCTATGTGTCATGAAAAATAAAGTAAATGAGATTTCCCCGGCTTTTACAACCGCAGACATAGTATGAACCGCACGCAAAAATTAGTATCTCATTACAAAACTGAAGAGGAAAGCGTGCAGGCTTGCTGGTCTATTAATTCCGTGTTTTTCATCTGTCCCAGGATAAATGTCTAATGAGACAGATATATCCCATCATTATTTTAGTTCTTCAAAATAATAATTTTTATTTAACCATTAAATAAAATCTGTCTTTTTTATACCCTTTTAAAAGTCAGGCATTAAGCACATAGTATTGGAAGTATTAACTCGATAAGAGTTGTGAAAAGGATTAACAGTTAACATCACTGAAAATCTAATCGACTTCGCATTAATATGCTTGGGAAAGGCATAAATCCACTTCTCCCAATAAGCTAGGTTATGGATTACGCCTTGTTGTTGGTACCATATAACCTAGTGCCATCTTTCGCAGGTTAATGGGAGAGGGGATGGACACCCCGAAGTAACCGCCATTGACCCAAGAAATGCCACGAAGAAGACAATGCCCCAGCGATCTACTAGTTCATAGGATAATTTGACTTTTGATTAAACATATCAAACTAAGGAAGGTTAGCGAGTTCTGCACCTTGACGAGCAACTATTGTGAGGCCGGATTGTTCAATTCAAGATTCTATTTCAACTGGGCTAGCACATGGACATAACTGATGATCGTTCAGATGGTATCTCAATAGTTACGGTAATTAGCTCTGCCAACGAAGTTGAACAGAGATTATGTATTCAGCCATGTATGTCTTTCTATTTGTTTGTCTTTCCGTTTGTCCACACAATATATCCCAAAGTTCTTAGTGAATTTCAATGATATCTTGCAGAACGGTGGGCTGAGGGTCAATTGATTAAATTTTGGAGAGGATCAAGGATTTTTCTGCGGTTATGTTAACATTGCGAGATTTACAGATGTAATAACACAATAATGGTGTTCTTTCGATGACGTCATCATGAATAAATATGATAAAACGCATTATAGTTTTTTTTTTCAAACTATTAACGGCGTAGTCTTGGATCTGTTATCTGTTCAGTTGTTAGTGAAAATGGCGTTGGCGGAGGTGGGTTATGGTACTTTCGTCTACATCACTTTGGTCTAAAATCACTTTTGTCCCCACAATATCTCCAAAAGTTCTCAATGAATTTCAATGACATTTTGTCGAATGGATAAGGAAGAGTTGATGAAATGATGGGTTGGATCCAAGGATTTCTTTTCGATTGAGAGAAAAAAGATTCCAGGGTCCCAAAATCTAATAAAAAATATCTATAAATCGAAAATAATGCCTGGATCCACCCCAAATTTCATCACTTCTTCATGGCCAACCATTCGACAAAATGTCATTTAAATTCTGGAACTTTTGGAGATATTGTGGGGACAAGGGTGATTTTAGATTAAAGGGATTTAGTCGAAACTGATATTTGCCAAAGTGATGTAGACAAAAGTGCTGTACCCAGCGGAGGTATATGGTGTCCGAGTGTTTTCCAGTTGATACTGCGATATCATCTGTTTCCAAGCAGATACTGCCTTCTACCAGATTTGATCTCAATGTTTGAAGATTGGACTACACGATTATATTGAAAGATATGCCTTTTTCCCTACGTAGGACGCTAATTAAGAGGTGATAAATATAGAGTTGAAGTAGTTAAGACTAACGAACTATGAAAAAGACCCTTTACCAAGGTTCTACTCCCTATTTAAATTAATTTAAGCAAGCATTAGCCCAGGGCACCAACATAGGGGGAAGCCATTAATCAAAATAATGAGCCCAAGCTGGAGATATCGCCTCTAGCAATGGACAATATTGCACTGGATTTGGTTACAATGAAGGCTCACAACAAATATTTAGTGAACATCCATGTCCATTTTTCGCCTCTTTAAAGATCATGATCTTACATGGCATATAAGGATATAAAAAGAAAAGGGAAAGACAGAGAGAGAGTAAGGGGGAGAGATGAAGGAAAAGAGAAAGAACATTTTGAAACAACAAAGATAGCTAGAGAAAGTGGAGAGAGTGTGATAGAGATAAAATGACTTGAAACAGCAGAAGATAGCTAAAGAGAGAGCGATAGAGAGGAGGATAGAGAGAAAATGACTTGAAACAAGAGAAGACAGCTTGGGAGAGGGCGAGGAAGAAGAAAAGAGAGAAAATGGACTTGAAATAGGAGAAGATAGCTATAGAGAGGAGGAGAGAGAGAAATTGGGCTTGGAACAACAAAAGATAGCTAAAGAGAGAGGGAGCGAGAGGGAACGGGAGAGTGTGAGAGAGTCGAGGGAAAGAGAGAAATTGGACTTGAAACAATAGTTGAAGCGAGTGGGGTGTGGGGAGGGGCGAGAGAGAAATAAAGTTTTGGACAAAAAGTACCAGAAAGGACCTGAGAATGAGTATTTGGAATTTTTCCCATTTAACATCTGTGCGGGGTGACTCAAGAATATATTTCAGGGTCGGGCAATAACAGCTGCCGCTTGGCTGGAGTACGGATAAATGAGAATGTTTGATGGATGGGGCTAAGCTGAAAAGGATAGAAGGAAAGAAATAAGGAAGGAGAAAGAAGACGAGTGGAAGAAGAACGGATGAAAAGAATGGGGACTACAAAAGAGAGAAAAATGACAAAAGGGAATGAATGAAAGTGAGAGAAAAAGAAAATGGTTAGAGGGAAGTAGGAAATAAATGAAAGTCGGACAAGAGGAAGAAGAGAGGATGTTGAAAAAGGCGAAGATGAAGAAGAAGAAGAAGAAGAAGAAGAAGAAGAAGAAGGGGAAAGAAAGCAGAAATGAAAGAAGAGAATAAGAGAGGTAAGCATGAATAGGAAAAACAGAAGAGAAAGAAAAAAGGAAAGAGATAATTAGAGAGAAATGAAGGATAGAAAATAGAGTGAAAAACTGAAAAAGAATGAAAAATAAAGAAGAGAAAACAGAAAAACAAAAAACAGAAAGAAGAGAAGTGGGAAAAGAAAAAAGATGAAGAAGAAGAAAGATTTAAAAAGGAAGAAGAATAGAAAAAAAAGAAAATCAGGAACGAATGAAAAAGAAGAAAACAAGGAGGAAAAGCAGGCAGGATTGAAAGAGAGAGAGAGAAAGTAATAATGGGGGGCGTATACGGAGAGAGTAAGATATAAGAAGATAACATAAAGAAATACAGAAGAAAGTAGACACGAAGAAGAAAGCTAATAAGAAGAAGACAGTAAAAATAAAAATAAGAAGATATGAAAGAGAAAGAAGAGAGATGGAAAAATAGGAAGAAATCGTGGAGAAAGGGAAAAGAAGAACATGGGAAGGGCATACATTCTTATAATTAACCAGGATAATTATTGTTTAAACTGGTTGTTCAATATTGCTTACTAGTATTAATGGGGTCAGTATGATTTAACATTAAATGCGATCTGTTTACGAAGGAATGGGTAGCTTCGGTTTTTATATTCATACCTGCGTATTATCTTAATTGAAGCGTTGGCATATCTAAAACCATAAAGAAAATATAAAACACATGTGATCTCTTTTAACACACGCATGTATATAAATATATATGTACATGATGGTATATATATATATATATGTTATATAGTTATATATATCTAT
>VCCN01006138.1:1939768-1955879 GCA_006491835.1 Architeuthis dux
TTTCTGACAACCAAGGTATATTGATTTACTCGTGTCTGTCTGTCCACACAATATCTCCAAAAGTCCTCGTAGAAGTCTGATCCATGGGCTAAGGAATAGTCATTACATATTGAGGTGGATCCAGTAATTTTTACAATTACCTCCCGGCATTACTGTCTGTCCACACAATATCTCCAAACGTTCTCAACGAATTTCAAAGGAATTTCCTTGAAGGGTGGATCATAGGCTATAAAAGAATTGATCAAATTTGTGGGCGGATCCAAGACATTTTTTCGAAAGAGAGATTTTCTTTTTCATTTTATTTCCATATATGTAGTACAATGTATTCACTCATGTTTTCCCCGTGTGTCCACACAATAAGAGTGGGCTATGGGCTAAGAAAGATTTGGTTAAATTTGAGGTCATTTTCGGAAAAGTTCTGAGGATCTTGAAGGTTGTCATGTGTGGAGACGAAAAGATATAAAACTCGGAAGAAGCTCAGAAAACAGTATAAATATAAATATATACATTTTCGGAAAAAATTCTGTGGGTCTTCTAGAAGAACCCCAGGATCCGCCCTTGTGAGTGCTTTCAAGTTTTTATTATTGTTTTTAAATTGTTCTTCATTTGTCATTAATCATTTGTTTCCTCATAAGATCAGCTTGTCTTTCATCATACACATTCCTTTTATATAAAATGTGCAAAAATGAATCGATAGAAGGTTTTTCTTTCCAATGACCTCGTTTTGGATGTTTATTAGAAACCGTCAACCAAAACTGTCAACAAAACTGTCAACAAAACTGTCAACAAAACTGTCAACATGGGTTTCTTCAGTTTTTAAGTTGTTCTGCCTGTCTGGCTGGATGGTTATGCATGTATCACGCATACAGGCCGCACCATTAGAGTTAGAGGGCTGAAGATTTAACATTTACTCCTTATTAGGTTTTTAGTGGGTTTTTTTTGTTGAAAATTCAGACTTCTTTAGTGATCACTGCCCAACAAAAGTCGAGAGAAATAATTTACTCATTGATCACACCTTTTTCTAATTTTGTAAGTGATCATGTACAAATAAATTTAAGACAAACCAGGAGTATATGACTGGTTGGTTGGCTATGTATGGATCACGCGTACAGGCTGCACCATTGGAGCTACAGAGTGAAAATTTAACATGTTATCCTTATTATGTATAGAAAACAAAATAGCTGTGTTTTTTTTCAAAATTCCTTCTCGGAAAAAAACGTTTCTAGTGGGGTTCCTTTTGCAATGTAAGTTTATGCTAAATTGGTCCCTTTGTATCTGGCAGCATTCACGTTTGTTTTATTTTGAAAATTCTGATGTTTTTAGTGATAACTGCCCAACAAAAGGCGAAAGAAGTAACTTATTCATTGATCACCCCCAACACGGCATGCTGTCAAGGTACATTGATCACGTGACGGTTTCTATTGGGTGACTAACCAAACCTGTTCATTTATGTTTTTTGTTGTGTGTATTTCGTGTGATTAAATGCTCGACATGTTCGTGAACAAACTGATAATGCTTATTTTCGAAAACATTGTTTGTTTGAAGGAATTAGGAATATTAAAATGGATTTTCAAAACAGTAAATTAACAAACAAAGACAGCGACTTGTAAATAACAGCAAAGAACGGAAATGTTTTTAGGGAATCAAAGTGATATTCTTAAAATCCATCGTTCGAATGCATAAACATTCACTTTTTTAAATAGATCCGTCCCCCTGTCACCCTCTCTCTCTCTCTCTCTCTCTCTCTCTCTCCCTCTCTCTCTCTCTCTCTGTCTCTCTGTGAATAAAGAAACGAACTCCGTGCGGGGGTCGAAACAGCGTCCACCATGGAAGCTACATTATACACAGATACTGCTCTACCGACTGAGCTAACGAAGCTCTCACATAAATGTCATTACATACTTGGGCAGCAATACTTCATTTATGCATATCTGGTTAAATGGACAAGGAACATATTGTTATTTTTTTTATTAAATGTGTCTTCTTTCCGTACATGACAACGTATGATTGGATCTATGGAGTGTAATAGATGTTCAAGTGTTATCACACCGAACGCTTTCGGCTAAACAATTTCAAGGTCTTTGACATTCCACAATTATTTTAACCACGGAGTATTTGGCTTAGCCATTAGTGTGTGTTAGTGTGATGTTTTGAATGATGGGAAACGTTAATTCTAAGTTGAGAGGGGATTCAATTGAAAGATACGTTCAAAACACTAATGGCTAAGCCAAATACAATTGTGGAATAGCCAAAAGAAAGAATTAACAAGATGTACCTTGTCTGTCGTATTTAACCAAACATTTATTGTAAAAGCATTATACTGCTTCAACATTGACAGAATTTAGACCAAAGTTTAAACGTTTTTAAAAGATATTGAAACAAGATAGGATATTGAAGAGGTATGTACAAAAATCAGAAATCTTTTGTCCAAATGCTGTCAATTTTGAATGTGTATAATATGTTAAAATAATATTTTTCGAAATGTATCGTATACATTTTGCACTCACTGTAAAATCAAATGTCCATTGAATTGTAACACACAAACCGTGTCACGCTATGTTTCTGTTTGTATCTAAGAGGGTATAACAGATACACATTTCATATTTTGCATATATAACCCCAAAGAATGTCAGAATAGAATGGTATAATAGTGATATAATTCATATGTTGCTCATGTGAATTAGTTAGCTAGTTCGGTACCAAAAACATTACACATTTTAGCAATGTTCATAGTCTTGGTTGGTTTTCTTTGCGCGGTCCGCCGAGTCCAGTGAGGAGTTGGAATTTTACAGTTTTGAATTCAGAGCTGTTCTTCGCCTAGACTGGTTGCCAACCAAGGCTGAAATTTACCCATATCTAGGGGAGAAAAGAGATTGATTCGTGCCTTTCCTAAAGGCATCGTGATCATCAGCAGCAGCAGCAACAGCAACAGCAGCAGCCCCCGTCTCTATCACTGGTTACAGCTGTCTAAATCGTCACGCCATCATATTTTCTGCTGGCCACAGTTTTGCATATGATCTCTGGGAATCCATTTGTGAGTCGTGATGTTCAGCGGTGGTCTGACATTCTTGCAACATGATCTGCCCATTGCTGTTTGAGTTTTCTTATGGATTCTATGATATCTGACTCCTGTTTTTTTCTATAATATACTGTGCAGTCTTGTGATCCCTCCATGAGACGCCAAGCACGATGCTCTCCTGTGCACATTGCATGGTTCTTAGTTTGAGAGCCAATCTTTTGGTTAGGTTCCACGTTTCAGATCCATGGGTGACTATCGGAGGACGCAGTGGTTTTAGACCCTTCTTTTCAAAACAAATGGTAATATTTTGTTCTTGAATGTTGAGCTTGCTGTACACAAAGCTTTGCCAGCCTAGGGTGATTCTTCGTTTGATTTCTCATTCTTTTGAGAGTGCAAATTAAGCGCAAACTGTGACAGTCGGAGATTGAACTCGGTTTGCCAATTCCATTTTCCGTTTGGCTAACTGTTAGGCCACCCGCACCTCCACTGTATTTACGGTACAGTGAATAGATAATGGCCAACAGCGAGGAGAAATATGAACAGATTACTGAAATAAAGGCTTAAATAAAAAGCAATTACAGCATAACTTGATGACTTGCTTGAAGATGTACAGATAGTTCCCGACTTACGATTGCTCGACTTACGATATTTCCAAGTGCGATCATATTTCTTTCTCATTAAAAGTGCAAATAACAGTAAATAATCAGCGTACTTTAATATTTAAAGGAAATCTACAACAAACAAAAAAGAGTTCAGACAATATTGTATATATGTCTAAAGAAGACGCCTTCTTCTGCTTCTTCGGTGGCATCCAATTTATTTTTTCTTCAGTGGCATCCAGTTTTGTTGTACATGTGAGCCAGACGTTGATGACCCTGTGGAAATGCGTGTTTCATCTGACAGCGATTAGTGATTTGTTTATGCATTTATATGAACAGTAATTGACTAATTTCATTTAATTACATACCGCGAACTATGTTTTTCTTTCAATTAATGAAACATTTGTGGTAGTTTACTGCTTACCTTGTCCGCTCGGATAGCGTAACGGTTAGTGTTGTATAGCCATCTTGAACTTGGAGAAAAAGGCAGACTTGAAACTTGGTTTATAAGAATATGATGATATATATTTTTATCTGTTTCCGGTCCTCGACACCTTGCAGTTTCGGGTTTTCGTTGATATCCTGTTTATAAATTTCAACACCTGTGGAGGTCAGATCTGCGACCCCCGCCAACGGCTGCCTAAATATCCAACATTAGCATGTCTGCCTCACACGCAGAAGGTCCTGGGTTCGATTCCTGATAATTAGCGAAGAGTGTGGAAAACTCTTCATTAGGACACATTTCCCTGTGTATTCAGCAGCTAATTGAGTACACTCTAACCTGTGTGATTCGAGTGGAGGTATCCCTTCAAGCATGTGGTCATAAAGACTTGTAGGAATAAAGTCTTGATCTCGACCAGACTTGAAACTTGCAATGATCACTAAGCTGACGCATGCAACAGAAACCAGGACTTAATTTAACCTTATTTTACGAATGAAAATATTCAAGAACGGGAACGTAAGTCCATATCTATCTATACATTTAAAATTGCATTCGACTTTTCGACTTAACTCTATCGTGAGTCGAGAACTATCTGTATTTACTAAGATTAGCGTAATACGTCCCATATCGCCTCAAAATCTCTCTTAATTTGGTTAATTACCAACAGATTACCCAGGTAGGAGCTCACCACTTAAAGCCCACCCTTAACCACCCAGCTGTAGAGGCTTTCTACGCTTGCAAGGTACGGGCAGGCCTGCGATTCTTTAGCACTGCACAACTACACACATCCCCAATATTACTGTAGTAATGGTCTGCCAAGAAAGGTTACTGCTCTCTATTTTACGACAAGCTGCCCACTGAAGATGTATTTATCCATGTTTACTAAGCTTGACTTAGTGTGATACAAGGGTAGAAAAGTGGAGCATCTATTGGGAATCGAAGTCATTACTGTATTAATGGTCTGCTAAATTAACTCGCTGAGAGTTTCCCCACGGTGACACGACCTTTGGCATTTACTTACCTTTGTTTACTTTGGCAAAAGTTAGGATCGATCCCCCTTATAGTTATAATGGCCTCAGAAGGCCTCCTTCAGTCTCTATAGACAATGGGATGACACTGAAGCGACCTCTCCAGGGCGCAAGCATTGGCAAAGCGTATATAGATATCGAGATGCCCAGTCGACAAAATCCCTCTCTCGCCCACACTGATGTAAGGTAAAGGGTAAAGCGTCCCGTCTCTTAAGATACAACGCCCAATGGAGTATGACGGATTAAACCAATAGATTAACAGAGCCCGTCACTTTCGGAATCTCCCCGCAGGATTAAACGTAATCCAAATAAAATTGTCGCTTTGTTTTTTTTGTTTTTGAGCCCTGTGACGAAGACCCGGTTTCTGTTGCATGCGTCAGCTTAGTGATCATTGCAAGTCTCAAGTCTGGTCGAGACCAGGATTTTATTCCTACGAGTTTGTATGACCACCACCAGGATGCAAGTCCATCGAAGGGGATACACCCGCCCTAATCACACAGCTTAGAGTGTACTCAAATGCTGCTGAGTGCACAGGGAGATTTGCCACACTCTTTGTTCATCCCAGGAATCGAACCCAGGACCTTCTGCGTGCGGGGCAGGCGTGCTAGCCCTTAAACCATCCGAGCGGACCCCCAGTTATGTAGTCCAAAGGAAATCGGAGCGCAATCCGTTTGGCATCAGCTTGGCTGCAGGAACTGCCGGAAGGACGTAGAATTTGACATCCAGCCGTCTTAAGGGGGTACCACTCCCTGATTTGGAATCAGAGTTGTTCTCCTCGTTGCCTTGCCAAGACTAGATACCCCAGTCTGGTATACTAAGCTAGCCTACTAACTGTTATGCTGTTTGTATTATTATGTCTTTGCTGTTTGTTTCTGTTTTTAGCTGTGTTGGTTCACGCGTTTGGTTAGACCTGTATTTTAGCTGTGTTAAGAAAAGAACGGAGAGATAACAAAAGGCGTGCTTACAGGGCGATAGCCTGGTCAAGAGAGACCGTTACCAGCTCTCACTTCCGGACCTCGTTTTGGGGAGCGGAAACGGAACGAGGGGTGCTGGCTAGCTTGCCTCGGCGTGTTTATTTATATTAAGCATAAACATCAATACGTACATATATAAACAGTAATACATACATATATAAACAGTAATACATACATATATAAACATTTCACTAACAACTACTCTACAGTAGCGTGGTTCACGTTGAAGGCATGTTTATCTTTTCATTTCTCTACTGTTTTTTTAAATTGTTATTTATTTCCTTCGCTTTGCTTATCCTTAAGCTGGCCACCTTTGTTGAGCACATCTTTCCTTCCAAACCATTCTTCATCCTTAAAATCCGCGCGGGGGTGGCGGGGACACTGCCTACATCAGACTTACCTGAACTTTGGGAAGCAACAAAGCGACAATTTGATTTGGATTAGGTTTAATCCTGCGGGGAGATTCCGAAAGTGACGGGTTTTGTTAATCTGTTGGTTTAATCCGTCAGTCCTGGTGACATGTGTGGAAAGTTCTTGGAGGAAGGACACGAATTGATTGAAAGGGGGAAAAAGCAATGAAGGCAAAGCCGTGGAGCGGGGGGGGCGAGAAAAGGGTTTGGGATTTTGCGAAGAAATGGTAGGAGGGCTATGAATGAGTGTAGGAGGTGTATAAAAAGAACTGGAAAGCACTCAGAGAGCTCATACCTCTGCCAACACCATTGTCACTAGAAACCGAATGAAAATCAGTTCATGAATAGTTACGATGCAGGGCAGGTAACTGTAAAGATTCATCGATTCACTTCGAAATTTAATCACTTCTTCCGTGGCCCCTTGCTCACCCTTCAACATAACTTCACTGAATCTCATTGAGAAATGTTGGAGATACCGTGCGGACAAACAGACAGACAGACAGACATACTGGCATCAGACGGACAGACACAATTGAATACATATACCTTTTCCAACCTGATGGTTCGTAGAGGTTTCATATCAAGATCCAAGGAAATGAATTGTTTCATTTTACAAAGAATATTATATCGTTTCCTCGCGGCCCGGTAGCACATGCTTTGCGGCACGGTACCGGTCCGCAGCCCAGGCGTTAGGGACCACTGTAATCAAGAATGTATCAATGCCAGTTTAGAGCAGCCATCTTCAACCTTTGTTTGGTCACGGCTCCCTTAAGGGCTATGTTCAGGTTCCAGGGTCCCCTATCCATTGGAATTAACTGAGAACTGTTGGAGATATTTTGCAGACAAACATAAGTGAATACGTACATAAATATATGAAAACAACTCCTGCCCCCACCCCAAAAGTTTCTTCCTTAACTCATAACCCAATTTTCATTGGAATTCATTAAGAAATTCTAGTGATATTGTTTGGACAGACAGACAGACATGAGTGAATACATATACCTCTTCCAACTTCTTTAACCAATGGAAGACCTTTCTACAAAATTTCATTGAAATTCATTGAGAAATTCTGGGGATATTGTTTGAACAGACAGACAGACAGACAGACATGCTTAAATACATATACCTCTTCCAAAATTCCAAATTCCTTAGCCAATGGCACACCCTTCTAGCCAAAACGAGAGAAAGTATAAAATATAAGCAAGCAAGAAAGAATGAAAAAAAGAAAAAAGCTTAAATCACAAAATATCATGAAATATAAGAAAGAAAGATGGACAGTAAGAAACAAATAAAAGAGATACAGTGGAATACATTATACCATAGAAAGAGTGAAAACAAACAAATAAGAAACAAGAAGGAAATACAATTAAGAAACAAAAAAGTGATAAACGAAGGAAAACGAAGGCAAAATAATGAAAGAAAGAATAATGCAAAGAAAGAAACTAACAAAAAGAAAGTACGACAAGTTTGGCTGCTGCGGGGTCAAACTCCACTCTTACTATACTACTACTATGTATATATAAGAAATTAATTCGTAGGTGTATAAGACTTGTCAGTTTAGCTCAGTTGGTAAGAGTGCTTCCTAGTCTGGTCGTGATTTCAAATCACGGTAGGTAAATGTTGATTTTATATATAGGTTTCGTTTAACGTGACGTGATGGACAAACAGTAAATTCGGTGAGGATTGTTCTTGTTGTTCTTGTTACGGGGGGGGGACACAGACAATTCCAACTTGGACTGGAGTTTGACAAAATAAACAAGCCAAAGAAAAAAGCCAATTTGAATGAAAGCAAAAGGAGAAGAAGACTGGAGAGAGCAAAGAGATTGCTAACAAATAAATAAAAATAAATGGAAGGAACAATGAAGGAAAAGAGAAGAAAAGAGTGAAGGAAAAGAGAAGAAAAGAGTGAAGGAAAAGAGAAAGTAATAAAAGGAAACTCGTAATCGTAAAGACGCGTGGGACTCCAGAGACAATTCAAGTCGGAAATTGGAACAGAAAGAATGTTCTCTCTTGGTATTTAGGTCAAGATAACGGTTGGAAGAAATTTTTGCAAAGTCTTTCGGGCAGAAACATTCAAATTCAGGCCGATTCTTGTCAGATTGTCTTCAAAGAATGTTGGGCTTAATTTGAAATCAAATGGATAGATTTCTTGAATTTCTCTGTGTCCACAGACAACAGAAATAAACTGTCAAACAATTGGATCAAGATCGGTGTTACCACACATAGTGAAATGAAGATATGTGTTCCAAACTGTTTACTCTCAGTCTAAAAGTACGAGTGGCGTAACAGTTACCGACACGAAAAACGGAATCGGAGAACTGAGTTCGAGTGTCGACCGAGGCTGCTTGCATTCACTTTGCACTAATCCCCTTTGGAAAGGCATGAATCCACTCCTCCTTCCAGCTATGGGTAAATAGCAAAGGTCGTCCTGCGGGTCCCAAGAACGGATAAATAAAGTGGGTTGTTGTTATGGACTAGCAGCCCCACTCTGTGAAAACCTACTTGCGTCTGAAACCACAGCAACACTATCCAACGTTGTGTGTTTGCTATGTTCCACAAGGGGTCTACTAGAAAAAAGACATCAGGGGATTCCTGGGGATCATTTGGCCTTTTATCCCCAACTTAGAGGTTTTTATCAAAACATTTCAGATTATATGTTTTCTGTCTCACCAGGGAGCAGTGGTTAGCAAACTGCAGACTAATAATTAATCACCGCTACCCACAACAATGGTTTATTGCTGGGTTAATGATGACATTTATATGTATCTATCTATGTATCCCGACTGCCCAGCCCTAACCGTTCATAGTAGAAACTTGAAGTTGTACACATACTCCCCTCAATGAGTATGGAAAATGACTTTTTTTTGTTTTTTGAAAATCCTCCCCTAAATAGGTTTTTTAGTGCGGTGTTCAATATGCAATGTAAGTTTATGCTAAATTGGTCGGTGGTTTGTGCCCGCTTGTTTTTTGGAAATCCAGACATTCTTTAGTGATGACAGCCCAACAAAAGGCGAGAGAAGTAATTTATTCATTGATCACCCCTTTTTTCCAACATTTAATTGATCACCCCCAACACAGCATATATGGGTGGCGGTGATTCATAATTTCCCTTGAATGCTAGTTTTTATTGGGTGCCCCACTATCGTGACCCTGTGCTAAGTTAAGACTAAGTAAATAATTAGGACTCTTCGCCGAGAACTGTTAACAAGCTAATCTCGTTGTCACTTACTACTAGAGTTCAATCCTCACTGGATGCACTATACATTTAGCCGTATGCCAGATTATGCTAAGAATTCCTGTTGTAGCACAGTAATCAGCACGCTAACTACCTAAACGCGTATGGAGCCGTAGAGTAGTGATTAGTAAACTATTCATGCAAACAATTAATATGGTTGTGAGTACGTTCCTCGCTGGCTGTCCCATATTTGTGGCCTAATACTAGACTTAGTGAATATCAACGAATGCATCATCGTTGAGTAGTGATTGGCAAGATACTATTGCAGACGTTATCGATTGTAGTGAGTTCGATGAGAGAGGGGGTGTACTGTTATAGTTAAGACATAACAGGAGTATTATGTATATATGGAATTCTATTTATTATATGTATTTCTGGACATGTTTCGAAGTCAATAATTCATTATCAGCGGATAAAGTTCGAAGTCAATATTTCATCATCAGCAAAGGAAGACGTGTGTTCTGTTGTCCCATTTTCGTATTATGTATGTTGAATCAGCACACACACACACACACACACACACACATAAACAGAACCATGGGACAATAAACGAAGTAGGAAAATATCAGACACAAGATGGGGGGACGAGATAGAAATACATATATCATTTACAGTATAATGACCAACCACATCCGACTGACCAACAAAAGCAGTATAAATTCGCTCAGCTAAAGCAGACATCTGCAAGTGCCTTTTGAAAACACACACCGAAACTGGTAAGGGCTAACAATAACTATTTTTATGTCAAAACACCTATGACTAAAAATAAATACATCTAAATCCAAGCTTGGCTATTTTCCTTTTTTCCTTTTATCCTTAAATTTCAAGAGCCCTATTGCGGATTCCACCCAAGCATATGCAGACATATTTTGGGGTTATGTGTGTGTGTGTTTCAACCTCGTCTTGGCTTGAACAACGATTCCTGGCACAAGTGGGACATACCCAATTGTTTCAGCCAAGAAACAGCAGATACGAGGGCTGTCCTAAATAGGCTATTTTTCGTTAATATCAAATGGCTGGATACTTTTCAGACAGACCTCGTATTTACTGGCTGGCACAAGGTTACCTGTGTGAGGTACCCAGTGAGGATCAAATTACCGCGACTAACAAATTGATCTACCTGTAGAAATTGCCAGTTATCATTCTACGGTAGATACCAACCGAGAAGGTTTTCTAAAGAACAGCCAATAAATTGAATTTTGAATTTTTCAATTTTCAAGTGATAACACTGTGCTACTGTTTAAAATCTTATTTTGTTCCTGGGTAGT
This sequence comes from Architeuthis dux, assembly GCA_006491835.1. Taxonomy (NCBI): domain Eukaryota; kingdom Metazoa; phylum Mollusca; class Cephalopoda; order Oegopsida; family Architeuthidae; genus Architeuthis; species Architeuthis dux. Next base: position 1,950,744 of record VCCN01006138.1, read on the forward strand.
GAAATGATATTTTCTGATTGATTATATCTAAAAAGCATAGAAATTGTCAATTATTCCCTTCAAACTTTGTTGGACAACGGGCAAATCTGCACATTTCTAATCACATAAAGTAAGAAAACAATTACATATGTATATCACTATCCTGGTCACAAAAGCAAAGTCTGAAGGGAATAATAGCCACTTTCTATACTTTTTACACATATGCAATCAGAAAATAACACTCACTACCCAGGAACAAAAATCCTGTTGCACGGTGTTATTTTGTTTCAGGTCTCCGCATAGTCTCTTTATAGAAAGCAGCAGACAATTTTAAATCTAATGGCGCCAGTCATATTCCTTTTGGGACGGCTAAGATATGAAACAAAACGTCGTTCAAAAGAAAAGGAAGAAATCACTGCTCAAGACTGTAGAGCAATTTTAATCCCTGATTCGAGTCCGTTTTTATATAATTTAGAATTAAATTCGTTTAAAAAAAGAAAATACGTATCCAGTATTATCCGAGTCTCCTAATCCGATTAATTGGATTATTCGTACTTTTTTCTTCTCTTATTTGTCTTATTTTAGTTAATTACGACCTAAATTCAGTTTTTGTCAAATTCCAGTCCAAGTCTGGAGTTGACTTTGTTTTCCCCCGTAACAACAAGAAGAACAAGAACAAGAACTAATCCTCACCTAATCCATGAGAGTAAGCTCTTCGCTGTTTGTCTCTCATGTCACGTTAAACCAAACCGATATATAAAATTAACATTTCCTACCGTGATTGGAAGGCGGCTCTCCTATCAACTGAGCCAAACCGACAAGTCTTATATTTCTACAAATGTATTTATTATATATACAAAGGTTGCAGTAATCATCTTCAGTCAGAGTAGAAGCAGCCAGGCTTGTTCTCTTTGAATTGGCGCTTGTACAATATTGAGAAGACGATGGAAAAGGCAAGCAATACCCACTCAGAAATATGCAGAACTACATTAGTGAAGGAGAGGGATAACAAGTCAGCTGTTAATTTCAAGACCCGAAAAAAAAGAGGAAATTGTATGAATGAATATATATATATATATACGTCCAATCATGTGGCTAGATTTATATTCTGCACCTCATAAGCTTCATGTTGGTACTTACCACATTTTGATAGCATATGCGGTTGCGAAGATATGGAACATTTAGTTTTATGTACAAAGTTTTGAGAAGATTGACGTTGAAAATATACAAAAAATGACATTTCTAGTGATATGGTCTTGGATTATGTTGTTTTGGATTATTAAACATTCATATTTTCAATGGGAATGGTTAGATAAGGTATTTATGAAGCCATCTTTGATAAAATCGGAAAAGCGTTAGTTATTTTATTTTATTTTCAGCTCTAGCTGAAGTAACTGACCCGTGCGACTTAATACCTGATTCGACGTGCGGCGTCACATATATATGTACCGTACATGCCGACCTATGAGTCGATACCTGACGCTTAAACAATCTCTGCAACACTAGGGATTGAGTATAAAGTATGAACCGTTACCACAGAGTGGTAAACAAGTGGAACAGCATGCATAACACCTACTGTGCACTACTTACCGTAACTCCAACGGCCCGCCACAAATATGTCCAACTGAAACTCATGTTTGGTAAAATGTATTTACCATAGAAACATTGCTAAAGTAGGAACGAGTTACCATACAGACTAACAGAATAGAAACGATCATCATCACACACCATTTCGAAAAATAGTCATTTTCCTGGAAAGTGCCTTTATTGTTTAAGTGACAACAATTGGTGTATCCAATTTTCATTTTAGTTTTTCAATTTCTAAAAGATATATTGTCTATTTGTTAATAAAAAGGAGAGTGTTGTAAATGATAATAACCGCTAACAAGTCTCTAGTCCGGATGCAGTATGAAAATACTCAAACAACCGACTACTGCTACCACTTCTTTGGTAATACTAATTAGTGGTAGTTGTGTGAATTTTGCTTTTATCTTTGCGAGGTCGACTTATGAATGTGAATATAGTCCAAAACTTAATTAATACCTCAAAATTTGATGGTGGATATATACGCTCTGTCGACTTATAGACCGGCTTTTACGGTATGTATGAGTGTGTGTATCTGTGTTGGGGAGGGGGTGTAAGTACATATAAACAAATGAACAATATAAACACGAGCAAATGACACAAAATGAGAAAGGAGAAGGATGAAAAAAGATAGAAAAAAGTATTTCTAAGAAAGAAAGAAATTGTAAACATAAGAAAGAAAGAAACGAAAGAAGAAAGAAAGAAAGAAAGAAAAGAGCGTAAATATAAGAATACAGAATATTAGGAAGAAGGAATGAGATAAAAGGTAGATATAACAAAAAGAAAAAGTAAATATAAAAAGAAAGAAAAATGAAAAATTATATCTAAGAAAGAAAATGTGCATATAAGAATTGGAGAAAAGAAGAATGAACGGCTAAATATAAAAAGAAAGAATGAAAAAATATAAAACAGAAAAGAAGAGAGAAAGAAAATGTAAATCTAAGACAGGAAGAAAGAAAGAAAGAAAGAAAGAAAATATAAATATAATAGTTAAAGACAGAAGTAACTATAAGAAGGAAAAGAAGAAAGAACATGCAAATATCAGAAACAAACAAACAAAAAGCAAGAAACAAAAAGAAAGAAAGAAAGAAAGAAAAAAGAAAGAAAAAGGGAAGAAAAGGCAAAACGTAAGAAAGAGTAAAAGAGAGAAAGAACGAATGACTAAAAAACGCTTACTTGAAAGACCGACAGCGAAATTCTTAAGCCAAGATTAGTAAGATTGAATAAAATGCAATCGAACCATGTAAGTCTTCTTAGAATAACTAGTTAACCCAACAATCCGAAAATTCACGTTATCCGAAAGTAGAGTGTTCCTATTAAAGCATTTCGTAAGTCGAAATGGCGTAAAGGGAAGAAACAATTACCATTAATTTATATGGGAAACTTTTTGAGCGTCCCCAGAACCACAAAACGGTTAGGATGGTATGTCAGGCTGAGTCAACAGAGATCGTGGTGTTTGGAGGTACAGGAGATTGGGGTGTAGAAGAGAGATGAAGAGGGTGTGCGGTGCCATTATAATGACTCGCTACAAAATAGAGGCTGAACGCTATCTTCGCTTTTCACCCTGTTTTTTTTTCGAAAAAGAAACAAATTGGCGTGAAGCAAACTTTCGAAAATCTGCATTTGAATTCTATTAGATGATTTTTCTTTTTTAGAAAAGAAACTAACAAACTCGTTTCAGTGGAAGAGTCAATTGTTTAAAATGGTGGGTAGGAGATATTTTTATCAGCAAACTTGTTACCATTAAGTGGATGAGTCCATGGTTACGGACAGAGAACACTGTTCATTATATAAGTCGAGGTTAATTCCATGAACAGACGAGATTCCTGAAAAAAAAGGTTGAAATAGGAAACGAACGTTTTCAAAGCCGGCTCTCATTAAACGCAGAAAAAAACATCCGGTACTAAATTTAAAGAGGTTCTTTCAAATTATGATTACATTTAAATGCAACCATTTTCTGACTAAAAAGCGATAGAAATATTATAGCACACAGATAGATATCGAAATAGCGGAGGGTGTCTGGCATTGACCGCTGTCCATCAAGCTAGTCGCACCAAAACAATTCGTACGAGAATTCGGATGCCATGTGTTGACCAGATTCTGAGGTGCAACACCTGTACACACACACACACACACACACACACACACAAAGTATACAATAGATGCATAATACCAGCTATGACATACGGATGTGAAACATGGAAATTAACAAAACGAACTGAGAACCAACTTAGAATCGCACGGAGAGCCATTGAAAAGGGCAATGCTAGGGATAACCCTAAGAGATAGGAAACGGTCAACATGGATCAGAGGGAGGGCTAGAGTGAGAGATATTATACAAATAATTAAGCAACACAAATGGAAATGGGCTGGTCACCAACAATAGATGGAGCAAAAGACTAACCGATTGGTGCCCATGGGACAATAAACGCTGATGATCATGATGATATATATATATATATATGTGTGTGTGTGTATATATATATATGTGTGTGTGTGAGTGTGTGCGTGCGTGTGCGTATAGTTATTTTGAAAATGTCAGAGTGATCCAACTCATCACACACCCAAACACGCACGCATGTGCGTGTGTACACGCGTGCGTGTGTGTATAAACATAACGCTGCTTCCTGCGTAAGAAGCAAGTGGGACTCATTGCTGCTACTGATACTATAAATATGGCAGACACGACTCTTATTATACATATGCTTTGTTTGTGTCGTTAATTCGCCGTTGTTAAAAGATTGTTGTTAAATCTCACACTTGTCTCATTCCACACCTTAAAATAAACAACACAAAAAACGAAAATATCATATTCATCTTTCTTTTTGTCCAAAAGCATAACCCCCCCCACCCCCGGGGGGCTATCAAAGTGTATAAAGGGCAAAACCTCTTTGAAAAGCTAAAGCGTCTGTCTCTTGAGAAACAAGTCCCGGTTTCCTTTGCATGCGTTAGCTTAGTGATACTTGCAAGTTTCAAGTTCGGTCGAGACCAGGACTTTATTTTTACAAGTTTTTATGACCACCCCTTTAACAGGACGCAAGTCCACCGCAGAGATACCTCCAACCTAACCACCCTAGAGTGTAATCAATTAGTTGCTGAATAGTTTTCCACACTCTTCCCTCATATCTGAAATCGAACCCCGGACCTTTCTGCGTGTGAGGCAGACATGCTAACCATTACACTATCTAAGCGGACTGTTGAAAAGGTGTAAACAACGAGAAAGATACACCTTGCTAATTTGCTATTTAATTATGTGATGTGTTTTATACAAAAGAAATGTCACTTTGACAAATGGAATTATAGAGATTACGAATTCTCTTCGCATCTTATTCAATGGAGAGTATAAATATTTCTTTGAAACTGTCACCTTTTGATTTCAACATGTTTCCTTAAGGCTTTTATTCTTCAGAGCAAAGAGAAACATTTTGCTCTAATGTTTGGTTTTCTTGTTTACCATTAGAAAGATGAAAGCATGCAGGCGTATTTAGCCACATATACATGTTCTCCTATCCTTACATAAAGAAGTTACATACACTCGAGAACAAATATACAAACACACCCAATGACACACGT
>VCCN01006138.1:2056960-2068821 GCA_006491835.1 Architeuthis dux
GGATATTATTAAATACTTAAAAGCTTTCAACAAGTGTGGCTTTTCCTTACTTTTTACCTTGCTTAATTTAGAAATGGTGAATCTTGAGAAATTAAAATATTGTTCAAAGACAACATCCATGAGCGAAAGTTGAAAAAATACAAGGATCGTATTTGCAAATGTGAAGGAAACAGCTTCAGGGCAGATTCATATCCATAGGGATTTCGGTTTCGCAGCTCCAAAACCAGGCAAAAACGGTATCCCGTTGCTTGTGGCAATCAAATTATAAGCCACAACACTGAAACTCAACCAAGGAAGTCTTGTTGTTTTTTTCTTAAGATACGGCTGTGCCGCACTGTGTTGGTGGTAATCATATTCAAGCCCGGAAGCCGTGCCTGACTTTAGGGTCATCATCTGACGAATACTTTATTGGGAGCGTATTGCAGAAGCGTATCTACATTTCTGCAACGTGTATCAGGGCCTCCGAAAGGAATTTCAGAAGGCGTTGCAAAGCTGGCTTTGCCCATCCTCAACACAAACTGCACAAACACCGTCGTTCTTTAGCCATCCGGTTTTCATCTGCTATAAGCTTTTTAGTAGTATATGAACATATAATAGTATGGTGTACTAAAAACTATATAGTCAATCTATTTTATTAAAGAATATACCGTATTGACATTTTCTATAGCTTTGAGAAGGGTCATTAATAATCAAATGGTTTTTCGGACGATTGAACACCTTCTTGTTGTTTGTGTTGTAAACACGACGTTTCGGCCAATCCATTCTTCGGCCTTCTTCAGGTGTAAACTCCGAGTGTGATGGGTTAAACAGAAGTATGTTTAAAGGGGGTGACACTTATAGTGCAGTGCCCGGGTGTATATATATTTTTATTGTGTATTTGGGCAGTAATCCTTCATTAATGCATGTTTCGTTAAATACAGACCTAGGTCAAGAGACCTAAACCCGATAAGACAAAGACACAGAAACATCCTGGCCCTGCGCTATAAGGGTTACCCTCTTTAAATATAACTTCTGTTTAACCAACCACTCTCGGATGTTGCACCTGAAGAAGGCCGAAGAATGGATTGGCCGAAACGTCGTGTTTAGAACGCCAACAACAAGAAGGAGTTCAATCGTCCGAAGAACCATTTGAATACCGTATTGACTTATAGCAGATAACGCCGGTAAACGATATAGTCAATCTATTTTATTAAAGAACAGACCGTATTGACTTAGAAGTTTCCATACACAAGAAGCTTTCGGAGCCCCCTTGGGCCTTAGAGCCCCCCTTGGGCCTTAGATGCAACGACTGATCCCTCCTCTCAAAGGCACTGGTGTGTATGACTATATATATATTGTTAATCTGGTCTTTTTGTAATATTTTTCGACTTGTAAATCAATGCGTATTGTATATAAATCATTGTGTTCCTGTTTTTATTTTCTCGTGTATGATTCTCACCGTTCGTGTTTATAGAGTAGTGTATTCAGTAACCTAATTCCTAGGTTAGCGTTATCTGCGTTCAATATTACGTTTAAAAGAGAATAGACCAAGATGTGTTCTCTGCTCCTACGCTCATCTATGCGTGTGTTTTTGTTTGTTCACTTATTTATTTATTTTCCTAACGTGCGTGTGTATCTCTGCTTTTAAATCTTCGCGTCTGCCGGTGCTGCAAGCACTTGGCTTATGTGTAAGGCTTTAGTAGCGTCCCATTACCTGAGGCCGCTTTTGTCAGCGCCCTTCGAAAATTAATACCATCTGGGCACCTCACACAACGTCGTATATTCTGGGAGTTTCCATAAACGTGTTCCAGCTACCCATCTGTATCCAGACGATATTTTTAACTCCCTTTACCCCACGTAATTTTTAGCTAACAACCAAATTCCTTTCTTTTTTTCCTTATTTGTTTTTCATTCTTTCTTCTTCAATCTATTTATTCTTTCTTTTAGAAGTTCATTCTCATTCATGTTTTTCATTCTTTCCATTCTATTCTCATTTTTATTTATTTTAATTACTTTTTTCTCTGTCTATTAATTCTTTCTTTTATAACTTTCATTCTTTAAGACATTACTTCATTCTCATTCTATTTTCGTTCTTTTCATTGTTTTCTTGGTTTTCTTTCCTTTTTATTCATTTTTTCCTTCTTTTTTCAGATTATTCATTCTTTCTTTTGAAATTTTCATTCTTTAAGAAATAACTCCATTCTCATTTTTTTCGTTCTTTTCCTTGTTTTCTTGTTTTTCTTTTCTGTTTTTCATTTTTTCACAGTGTTCATTCTTTCTTTTGAAACTTTCATTCTTTAAGAAATAACTTCATTCTCATTCTTCTTTTTCTTTCTTTCCATTTTGCTCGTTTTTCTTTTCTTTCTTTTTCACTTTCTTTTTTCAGGGTATTTATTCTTTCTTTTAGAACTTTCATTATTAAGAAATAACTTCATTCTCATTCTATTTCATTCATTAATCACCGCTACCCACAACACTGGTTGATTGCTGGGTTTATGTTATTCATGTGTTAAGACATTTATATGTATCTATCTTTGTATCGGGACTTAGCCCAGCCCTAACCGTTCATAGTAGAGACTTGAAATGTTGCACACACACACTCCCCTCAATGAGTAGGGAAAATGTTTTTTTGTTTTTTTGAAAATTCCTCTCCAAAATAGATTTTTAGTGAGTGTTTCAATTTACAATGTAAGTTTATACTAAAATGATCCCTTAGTTCATGTCCGGCAGCATTCTCACCTTTCTTGTTTTAGTGATTACTGCTCACCCCCACTGTTTAATTCACGCGGTAAAAAGAAGCATATATAAGTGGCTGTGATTCATAATTTCCCTTGGAATGCTAGTTTATCTTATGATGTAAAAACCCATATCACTTTTCCATTTGTTTGTTTGTGGCGTGTTCACAAATGGTCACCCTAAAGCAAACAGATATATAAAATAGCTATGGTTGACTAATGTTCTCAATAGAAACCGTCATGAGACTAATGTAATGTGTCAACATGCTATGTTGGTTGTGATCAATTAGAAAATTGGAAAAAAGTTTGATCAATGGATAAGTTACTTCTCTCGCCTTTGGTTGGACAGTGAGCACTAAAAAAAAACAAGTTTGAATGTAGCCGGACATCGTTTTTTGGTGGTGAAACGCAATTTTCAGCGAGAAGAATTGCTTCAACCACCTTAAGGCAAATTTCCATTGCCATAGGATATACTGATCTTAGCTTTCTGCAGCAACTACCCTTTCTCATTTCTTCACTTATTGCCTTCCTCCCCAGCTGATTTTCTCCCTTTTTACATCAAACCTTTTTTTTCTTCTCTTTCGATTTCCCTTGCATTTCTTTCCTTTCATTTTTCCTTCGTTTCTTTTCGAATTTTATTTCATTTTCCTATTAGAAACCGTCAACCACACCTGTCACTAAAATTGTCAACATAGGTTTCTTCAGTTTTTAAGTTGGTCTGGCTGGCTGGCTGTATATATATAACGCGTACAAGCCGAACAAATGGGGCTAGAGGGCGGAAGATTTAAACATTTACTCCTTAAATGAAAAAAAGAAATTCCCCCGCAAAATAGGATTTTAGTTGGGGGTTCAATTTACAATGTATGTTTATGTTTAATTGGTCCCTTGGTTTGTCTCACGAAGGAATTCACTAAAGATATACGAAAAACAATGAAGTGAATCTGCAAATTGGGCGTTATATACCAATAAAGGCAATACAAAGCATTTGTTAATTGATCACCCCCAACGCATCATGCTGCCAAAAGACGTTGGTCACGTGACGGTTCCTATTGAATTTCATTTTTGGTTGGATTTTTAAAAGCTCCTTTTCTTTTTTCTTTTCTTTTCTCCTTTCTTACTTATACTTCTTTTAGAACTGCAATCACTAAAATAAAATAACAAGCATGGCTGCTGCAGGGTCAAACTCCACCCCTTCTTCTATTCCAACTGGAGATGATTACTGCAGCATTTGTATTGTATATATAATAAATACATTTGGACGTATTTAAGACTTGTTAGTTTGGCTCAGTTGGTAAGAGATCCGCATAGCAATCGCTTAGTCGTGATTTGAAATCACGGTAGGAAATGTTAATTTTGTCAAACTCCTGTACAAAGTCTGGGGTTGACTTTATTTTCCTACTATAACAAGAACAAAAAGCAATCCTCACCAAAATTTGGTGTGTAAACCGATATGTATAATTCACATTCCCCTACCTCACGACCAACTGATAGCCAGGAGGCTGTCTTACTGAATGAGCTAAATTGGAAGGTCTTAAATATTAACGAAAATGTATCATACAGATACGCACTGGCGCATTTCATTCTAATAAATAAATAAATACATTTATACAAAATATATATTTATTTATTTATTATATATACAATACAAAAGTTGCAGTAATCATCTTCAGTCGGAATAGAAGTAGGAGTGGAGTTTGACCCTGCAGCAGCCAGTCTTGTCATATATCGGTTTGGTTTAACGTGCCAGGATAGACAAGCAGTGAAGAGTTTACTCCCCTAAGTTTGGTGAGGATTGTTCTTGTTACGGTGGAAAATGAATCCAACTCCAACTTGAACTGGAGATTCACAAAACCGCTCGAGCAATACCTAAAGGAAGCAAAGTACGATGAACACTTAACTTCATTAAACACATTTTCATCGAGCCAATGTTTTGCGAATTTATTTTTCAGGAGTGGCTGATAGGAGATTGAGTTTTATTATTACTGTATTTTTACTGTAAGAGAAATTAAATAACTCATAAAGCAATTAAAAAACACTCTTTCCGTACGGAAAAAAATCATGTTTTCAGATTAAGCCCCCGACCTCAACGATATTTATTACTGTTTCCGAAATTTGAGAGGCTGTCAAAATTAACCTATAAACACATCTGGAATGAAAAAGCGTCTGCAAAGAATGCTTACCTCACACCTAGAAGGAAATATCATATGCACTATATGACAGTTTTATAGAGATAAATATATGTGCGTGCGGGCGCGCGTGTGTGAGCTGTAAAATATATGAAGATTTGTAACAGGAATTCTTTGTAAATGATTTTACCATAGAAAAGCATTGTAAATGAACAACAAAGGTTGTCAGTAGCTAATAATTAACGCAAGCGTTACTAATAGAAAAAAGCTATTTATTAGTATTGTATTCTGCCTCTTTGGGCATTTCCAACTATACACAATATTTACACTTCAACTTCCAAACAAATACACAATTCACAGATCAGACTCTCTTGAAAATGTAATCAGACAGATTCCAAAATTGTCCTTGTAAACTCATACTCTTTCCATAATTTCTAAACTTATCTAAATTATTTCAAAAATATATTACTCTATTAGAAAGAAAATCTAATTGTTTAGTGAATTTAGTTTTTGAAATCTGCCTTGTCAATAGATTTAAATAAATACAAATTGCGATTTATTATATATGGAGATCACCAATACGAATAATTAGGAATGACTTCTTAGATTATTTTACTTTGAAACTTTTCATCATAAAGGTTTTCAGCGTTTTCAGAAATAATACTTGTAAACAGGATTGTCCTTACCAATACTGCCATTTATCTATTTTGGTACGTTTGGTACTACGCTCGGAAGATTTGGTACGTTTTGTCAATTTCCTTTTAAATTCATCCACACATATAATAATAATGTCTTCTGTCATGCTAAGGGACGTGACTGACGTAGTAAAATAGAATTTCAATCATGTAACTGACGTAGGAAAATAGAATTCCATTCATGCAACTGACCTTCATGTTCTAATGTTCTAAGGGACGCAACAGACGTAGTAAAATAGAATCGTATTCTTTGATGACGTAATAGAAATATTGAATTTAAAGAATAATGAAATTATAAAAAGTACTATAAACAAAAATAAAAAGTAATAAAAACAAAACAATTTCGGGGTTTACTTATATATGATTACCTAAAAGGAGGTAATAAGAATCCTTTAGAAGGATTGAATGAATTAAAACCACAGTCACAAGTCCGGGTGCCTAGGATGGGAGTGATGAATTAAATATATTACGGAAGAATTCATGTCGCACGTGGAAGTAACGTGGCACAAATGGAGGTTGCTGATTGGCTGGCATGTCACGGAGATGTTTGGAGAAGAAGGTGTTCAGCCATCTTTGTTTTGGGTTTTGCGCGGCAAATTCAAACAAAGGGAACGCAGTTCATATAAACTGGAAGAGAACAAACGCATACATTTGTAGATTTACAAATGAAAGATTTGTTTAATGAAAAGAAATAAAGATAATACACATATACATATGTTTGTCTGAAAAGGGAAGAGGCATGCATTTTAGAAAAGGAGAACCGACAGCATTCTCGTAGAAGATGCGAGATAAAGAAGAGAGTAGTTTACGGCAAGGAAAAATGGTTATTCGTAGTAAGGAAATGATACGAATAAATGGTAGCCGAGAATGGAACTAGTTAAAGGGAGAGAGAACATGGGATTTTAGCGAAAGTGAGAGTTTGTCGAAGGGAGTTACTTTGGTGCTGTACTGAAAAGGCTGAAAGTTAGTGATATTCCTGAAAGGTTGATCAAGGCAACATTATCTTAACGGGGGATTCAGGTTTAAAAGTAAGGTTTTCGGTGAGAAAGGCAAACAAATTCGAGTTCGCCGGGTAGAAAACTACTTTGTGCTCGGTGTCAGTAACTAAGACAAAGGGTTTCGCTTCGCGTGCATCATGATGTGGTCTACTGTTGGGAAAGTAAGGAAGAGGAGTTTCTATCAGAAAGGATATTTTAGGGCAATCCGCCTCTAATCTGATATGTAGAAACTATAGAGGTGATCTCTGGTCGCCTAATCTCCTGGGACTATATTTGAGGCATCTATTTCTAATCTGGGTAAAAAGGAGTAGACAAAAGAGAATAATTACTGGTTTAAGAAACCAGGGCGGCATTCTAAGAAATGTACCAAGACGAAAAGAAAGAGAGAGATGTACGGGTCATTGATGACACGGGCTATGTGAAGAACGACAGTGTGTCGCTCTATTTATAGCAGTTTTATCAGGAGCAGCAGGTCGTGGCGTCAGTCGAAGATAGAGGCTTACGGCAGTTTCGTATTTCTATAAGGTCACTCATTTCGATCCGCATGCAAAATGAAAGTGGGTCCCTACAACAAGAAAACAAATTTTAAAATCCATTTGTGATCAGCAGAATTGTCCATGTTCACTTTAATGCAAATCTCTATTATCCATATATTTCATATATGCTGTCATTTTTGACGACACGGGTAAACTATTTATATAATAGTCGAACGAAATATTAAAACATATTTCATTTCACTTCCTGCGAGATCCTTTTTCAAGTGTATTTCAAGTATATTCAAGTATATTATGAACTTCGCTAATATTTAGGTTTAGTAGGTAAGGTAAAACTACAGCATAGGGTGGGCAAGATAAACAAACACACCTCAGTTAATACTACTATTACCACCATGCAGTGGGCCACGTAGCGCGTGCCAGTAATTAACTTCTTTTAAATTTATAGTATTTGCACTGTAGTTTTTTTGTGCACTTTTATGGACGATTTGGTACGTTTGCTAAAAGCTATGTGGCAACTTTGGCCCTTACTCTATCCCGGGCTAAATTAATCACAGGTCTTATTAATTATTCAGTGACATTTACACTTCGTTTTCAGCCGTGCCACCTTTTCATCCAACCCTTTTACCCTTGACACTTAACAAGCGCCAAAACATTCAAAATTATGCATGCTTCACCTGACATCAAAAATACCTGATAATGCAGAGAATGAAGTTGAAAGGAATTGCCAGGACCCCGAAAGCCGAGCGTTTTTGGCACAAGACACCGCTGCTTTCTTTTCTCCAGGGTTGCCAATTTAGCTCTTTTGGATCTAAATCTAGCTCCTTTCTGACGCATTACGCTCCTATAAGTTTGCATCAAGCTCTTAGCTTATAATTTAGCTCCTTCTCGATTTAACTTTTTAAAAACATATTTTCTTATTTATGAAATAATTCATGAATATCCAGCAGCAGCCGTGATAAGTCCATTGCTGGACAAAGGCCTTTCCCATCTCCTTCCATGACGACCTCGATTGTGCTAACCTCTGCTACGTCTTACCGGCAAATTTTCCTATCGCATCCCTCCATCTTGAGTCTGGACTTTTCCTACTGCGTTTACTGTCCCATGGGCACCAATCGGTTAGTTTTTTGCCCAATCTATAGTCTTAACCTTCTTACCTGTCCTAGTTAGATGTATTCATCAACCTCTTCTAAAGCCTCTCCTTCTGTCTTTATGGTCTTTTGGGGGACTTTATCGTTGAACATTACTTTTGTCTTTGTTCTGTTCATCTTTAAGCCCACTTTTCTAGAGCCTCTATGTGTAAAACACCATTTAATTATACGCTAAATGATTGCAGATTGGAGAGACTTTATATTTTAACCATATTAACAAAGTCTTTTGATGAAATTCTGTTTTATCTGCGGTTTTCTGGATCAGTGGGCGATAATATGGGTAAACAAGTTGGGTTCCACAACCCACTCGCCTTATATCGCGAACCACGCCTTAACGAACCGCGGTATATCAAGGGAATCCTGTTTAGCTCCTTTTTGTTGCTGACCTAGCTCTAAAATATATATTCGAGTTGGCAACCCTGCTTTTCTTCTTACATCGTCCACAAACTGGAGGGACGTAGGCGGTGATCTGCTTGCAAAACATTTCCCATATGGTTTGGCCTGTTGATTGTAATCGTTCTAATCAGCCAGGAAAATTGGAGGTCAGACGGTGGAGCCCTCTGTTGGTGGCCGTGCTTAGCATCTGCTTCGGTTAATTATCTCCCCCTTAAAAGCAACTCTTGTTCGAACGAAATCCCTGGGTAGTTTCAGTGCCAGACGACCGCAATTGAGAAAACATTTCCAGACTATATGGTGTTGGTATCTTCTGCGTTGGTACTGGAAGTAGATGAGCAGGTAAATTCCACGGTGGCACATATATTTATACTAGCTGAACACCGCCTTATCGGGCGGTGTTCAGCTAGTTCCTGTGGCCCCCACCCCGTCCCCGAGGAAGAGCCATAGGCTCCCCCGGGGGTAACTGAAACCCACTCTCTCGGGCGGTTTCCAGCTAGTATGTATATGTACCTTAAAACTACACAGCTCAGGCTGGCGGGTTATTCCGCACACAGGCCTTTCACAAAATTCTTCGTTCGCGATGTCAAGCCATTCATTCATTTATATTGAACGGAAAGTAAGGGTTCAGTTTCGCATTATAGTTTCATTGTAAATAGAACCAATCCTTTAAGACACTTGAAAAAATGTTTTTCTTCAAAAAGCAAATAGTTCAAGTTCTTCCTCTAGGTCGACCAAGTATGCATACCAAATTTGGTTGAGCTGAGCCAATGGTTAAGGGGGGCAAAATGACAGACAGACCCAGTTGTTTTATATAAATAGATATCTATGTATGTGAGTAAAATGACAGAGGTCGGTAGGCCCGTGGTACAGAAGATGTATTTATTCCAAAGTTTCGTACTTAACAGGACATCATCAAGGAATGAATGGTTGATGCAAAAAATGCTCGTGTTTATATGGGGAGTTTGGAAATGTGGATGGGTGGTTGTGTGGTTGGGTAGTAGCAATTGGTCGACCGAGTTTGTGAGGAAATTGTGGGTGTATGTGAGGAATATGTGGTCTGGTCACTGGAGGGTTTTGTGTAGGCTTCTCGGTGTGACTTTTTCCTCGATGCATCTGAGTAGAAAGTCTTTCCAATTTCTGTGTGAGTGTGCAGAGATTAGCAACTTCTTGCATATCCGTGTCATCTGTAGGCCTTCCATGTCGACGGTATGAATGGAATATGGATTCTGGTGAATTCGACAATATGTGAGTAAAATGACAAAGGTGGGAAGATTCACCAGAATCCATATTCCATTCATACCATTCCATATTCCATTCATGTATAGATGTACATATGTGTAATTATATATTTCTACTGAAGCACTGAGGGAACATATGTATGTATGTATGTATGTATGTAAACAAATACCTTGGTATATGTTTCACACAGATTAGCATATTCTACAGAGGATACAGTTTAGCAATATGAGAGAACAACGCAAAGTTGATATTAATTGTTATCAAATAAGATAGATATATAGAAAGAGTCAGAAATCCAAGTCATGAAAGATAGATAGATAGATAGATAGATAGATAGATAGATAGATAGATAGATAGATAGATAGATGTTATTTCTTCTCAAATATCGTAATATTGGCTGCAGTATAGCGAAAAGAAACGTGCTTATGCGCATCGATTGTTTTATCGTTTACATATTTTACGCTCTCTCAGTCAAAATATCAAAAGGTTCGATTAAAAATACATAATTATTTATTCCCGGATTCTTTGTCTGGGCATTGCCGATGTTTGCAACATATAATTGTATGTTGTCAACTTGCATTTTTTCTGCTGAGGCGATGCTATCAATTAAGTCATAAATTAAGTCATGAAAACAACCTCCCAGAAAAACGAAAAAGTCATCATAGTAATGGAAATTTGCCTTAAGTGGTTGAAGCAATCTTTCTCCCTGAAAATTGCGTTCTTTCCCAAGAAAAAAGTTCTATGCTTTAGATATTTCACTGGAGCAGGTTTCAAACTATATTTCCAAAGAGTTTCGTAAATCTGGAAGCGAAATAAGGATTTTTTGTCCAGCCCAAAACTAGCGTACGGAGACCTAAAACTGAAAAGCAGTAAGTAGTAGCAGTAGTAGCAAAATGAAACACAATCACTTCCTAGCCCTTCTTCTTTCGGAGTATCAGCAGCTTCCCTGAATTAGATCATTTTTTTAAAAAGAAGTTGTATAGAGTTGCAGTACGTGAACAAGAAAACAAATTTCAAACAATCAAGACAAGAACTAAATGTAACTGCTTAAGTAAATCATTTCTTATTTCCTGATTAAATATCGGTAGCTCCCATTTAGGCTTTTCACAAGAACTAGCAGGAAATTCACCCGATATGGTTGGTTTTCAGCTAGTAGATATAAAAAGAAATCTAGATGCATATAAACATAAACATGTGTACCCCATTGTAACCTCATAAAGATTTGTTAAACTGCCATCGCCATTTTTTTACACTAGTTGTTTTTTTTCTCCAAAAGATTCAATCACTAATCTTTTGCGCGGACGTTTATGGCAAATTCATGTTACTTAATCCAAAATCCCAAACAATGAATGACATTTTTATGTGCTTGTTTCACTTGAATATATTGAAACGATAGCTTTCATTCCGGAGCATAATAAAATATATTGAAGACTATGTTTTTTTTCTCGATTCTTCCATAATCATTCGCTCAATGAAACGTGATATTTCTATAGAGAGAACCGAGTTAACAATAATAATTCGTAATCATTGTACGCTGATAACAAAGGCCCCCATTAGAAAATTAGTCAACATAGAAAAGATGATGTTTATGTTATTACGTCCAAGAAAAAATAATATTTTGTTCTATGGTCAACAAAGGAAAAGTAAGTCAACTCCGGACTTTGTACTGGAGTTGACTTTATTTTCCTACCGTAACAAGAACAACAAGAACAATCCTCACCAAAATTAGGGGTGTAATGTATGTCAAATTCACATCCCCCTACCGTGATACAAAAACTATGTATTTTTATAAGTTTCTATTTATTATATATACAATACAGAAATTGCAGGAATCATCATCTTTAGTCGGAATAGAAGTTGGAGTGGAGTTTGACCCTGTAGCAGCCAGTCTTGTTAGTATGTTAGTGAGTTTTCACACAAATAGTAACTGATGGCATTCACTGGAGATCAAGTGACAGCAAATTTCCTCACTATTCCAGCACCCTCTTCAGTATTCCGACTGAATTTATTAATGCTGTCGTCTATATCAGGGTTTCTTAAAGTAGGGG
>VCCN01006152.1:260001-271058 GCA_006491835.1 Architeuthis dux
TATATATATATATATATATGAAAGAGTGAAAGAGAGAGGCAAAGAGATAGAGTTTGTATATGCAGAATTATTTACTTATTTAGCTTAGTGTGGAACATGGCCACAGTTATTGAGCACCCTAGTGAGGATCAAACTCATTTCACCAGTGAATTGGTCTGCTTGTTATGCAAGACGAGCTTGCTATCCATCGCACTACGGTAGGCACCCAAGGAATCTTCTAAGCTTAAATGAATTTGGAACTAAGCCACTAAGTGTGGGACCGAGTAAGGATCGAACTCAATACATTAATGATTGTCTGCGAGCCCAGTCTGCTGATCAGTGTTCCAATACAAGACGACCTTCTCTTTTTGGTCACTTATTATTGTGTATTCGTAAAACTAGAAATTACCCAGATAGTACATACATCTGCTAATGCCATTGTCCCGGAACAAAACTGAATGGAAATCAGTTCATACATAGCTACGATCCAGGCGAGGGCATTGTAAACAAATTCATGGATCCGCCCCAACATTTAATCAATTCTTCCGTAGACCGTTTCCCGTCCCTCCACAAAATTTAATTGAAATCCATTGAGAACGTTTGGGAGTGATGTGTAGTGTGGACATATATCTACGATGCAGGGGAGGTGACTGTACACGAGTCTATCCCCCAAACTAATCCCTTCTTCCTTAGCCCATGACTCTCCCTTCCACAAAATCTAATTGAGAACCTTTGGAGATATGTGAACAGATGGACTGACGGACGGACACGGGTGAATGCATATACCTCCCGAAACATCGTTGGCAGAGGTAGATAACGGTACTCTAACGAATAGACACAAAATGGCCAAATGCTAGACTAAGTAATAAAACAATCGCACTTTTAAAGTAATTTACCTCTCATAGCATAAGGCCTATCCTTTTACCCTGTTCTCTGGGAAAGACATCTGTCAAACGCATAAAGTAAGCAACTGATTTCACATGTGCCAATGTCACAATCGTCATATTTCTCTGCCAAAATCCACTCGACGAAATAAAGAGTTATGTTTAATATTTCCTCAAGAACACCGGATGCGACATAAGGGAGGTTGAAGAGCTTGCTGTATTCTGATAAAGACAACAAAGGTGAAGATACTAGTCCAAAAGAAGGCTCCTGGTAAAATACAAGAAGCAACAAAAAGCAACGAGAACCCTAGCGAATATATTATTTATTACAAACTCAAAACCTAATCCTAACCACAACCCTATTTTTTTCAATTAATCATCACAAACCTCGGTATAAAAGTTGTTTTTTTTTCAAATTACATTCCCCTTGTTTCTCGTTTCAACACGCAACGGGAAGCAACAAGGAGCAACGTGAAGCGAAGGAACGAACTCATTTATTAGCAGTAACAAACGTTACTCATGAAAATAACGATATCACAAATCCATTAGAAAACTCAAATGGCAATGGACAGGCTATGTAGCAAGAGTGTCATACAACCGCTGGACATCACTACTCACAACATGGATCCTCAGAGATCATATGCGAAATTGAAATTGTTCCCGGCAAAAAATAAGACGTCGTGGCGATTTAGACAAGTTCAGAAATAAATGGCTCTGCGGCCCAGGACCGGGAGGTATGGCGAATCTTGGGAGAGGGTCTATGTCCAACGACGGACTGATGATGACGGTGGTGGTAGTGGTGGTGTTGATGATGATGATGATGATGATGATGATGATGATGATGATTAAAGTAGAAAGGACAGCTTCAGTTAAAATTCTAAACGAGTGGTCACTTTGCTGAATCTCTACCAGTGATGGTAGTAATTAAAAAATCAAGGCTTCTTTCTCCTCTCTCCTGGGATTCGGATGCTAACTTATTCTAAACTGCCAGCTATTTGAAAATCACGGCAACCCTTTAACCACTCTGGTTGGTTGAACGCATTTTCTTTTGTTCTCACTTCGTCGGCCGCTTGACCTAATGTCTAAACCTGGTAATATGATACGGCCTTTTGGTCACGTGAAGAATTAAGTCCATGTGATAGACCATCAAAATGAAGTAATTCATTGTACACAATCACGTACGCAATTTAATTTATAAATTGTACACGAATAATATAGGAATGCATGAAGAAGAGCAGCAAACGTAAAGACAGCAACGAGCATTTGAATTTTATTTATTATTCAACAAAAACTTCTATACAAAAGCTCATTCCAAATTGCATTCCGGCTTCGGATCTGTTCTTCGAAACCGCCAGGGCCTCGAAATTCAGAGAACCGCGGCCCTTTCGGGGGTCCTTGTGGCATGCTCGGGTATCGTCCTGGGAGAAGTTGCACAGGATATCTTGGCCAGCTAGTCGGGAGACGATCACCATTAGCACGCTCAGGATTCGTCCTGAGAAGTTTTTTGGATCTCCACCCCTACCACCCTTTATCCCGGTCCTCGTGGCATGTCTCAGTGACACGGATTTAGGATCCCCCCCCTCAAGTCTCTAGTCAAGGGGACGTGGGATCTCCCCTCTCCCTCTCCCTACTAAATTCGGCGCTAAATGACCCACCAAGGGTCGATGTGCCGTTAAACAAAACAAAGCAACAAACAAATTGCATTCCCTTTACTAACGGTTGCTTCGCGTTGCTTCGCGTTGCTTTTCATATTTTGCAGGGATCGGGCGTTACTTTGGATGAACCATGAAAGCTTTATACCCTAGCTTTTTTTCGCGTCAACATCAGCAAAAACATAAATAGAATAAAATAGAATAGAAATTGCAGTGATGGCCGATGGTTGATGCTTCAGTAATCCTTCAGAAAATTAGCTCTTTCGGTTGGATGAAAAGTATCCCATTCAGCAACCCCCTAAAGGACTGATTCCTTTCCGCGGGTGAACTGTGTATCTATGTGATTTGTTTCCCTTCGTTCTCATTGTTCTCACTCTTTGATTTTTCACCCTTATTTCTCATCTAAACACCACGGGGATCACGAAGCGCGTCAGGTCTGGCTCAAGTTCCAGCCTTCGAATTGCTCGTTGAATCGTTCAGACGAGTCATAATGCCAGTCAATAATCGTCAACTCGGATGAGATTGTTAAGCAATTTAATCTCCCATTTAGTGTCAGTGTTCCGAACATGCTTTTAGAGGTAGGTCAGATTTGAATCGACTGAGCACATTTGGTTTCGTCTTCAAACTACCTCAAACTTATCTTGAAACATTTTTTACTCAAAGACAGGTCTAGTTAGTCACTCAATAGAAACCGTCATGCGCCCAACGTCTTTTGGCAGCATTCCGTGTTGGGGGTGATCAATAAAGAAATTGGAAAAAAAGGTGTGATCAATGAATAGGTTACCTCTCTCGCCTTTAGTTGGATCTTCAAAGAAACCAGCGTGAACGCTGCCGGACCCAAACTAAGGCACCAATTTAGTATAAACTTACATTGTAACCTATTTTGGGGTGGAATTTAATAAAAAAACGAAAATACTGTTTTTTCTACGCATAATATGGAGTAAATGTTTAAATGTTCAGCCCTCCAGATTCATTGGTGCGGCCTGTACGCGCGATACATACATAGCCAGCCAGCCAGACCAATTTAGAAACTGATGAAACCTATGTTTTGGTTTCCGATTTCTAATAATTCTGACGTTGCTTAATGCGATACTTGTTAATTTAGCACCATGCTTAAGAGTCAGACTCGTGACCCACAGTTCAATTACATGGAGATGGTCTTCTGCATATTCAACAAGAAGCGCGAGAGAAAGAGGGACAGGGTGTTTGACTTCTTGCCTATAAAAGGAGTTCTTGATGGATACAGTTTAAAATGACATTTTCAATTCTGTGTTGGTCATGTTTACTCCTCGACAGCTAATCGATACATGACGAATACACGTTCGTTCAAACATCTGGATTCTGGTAAGTATCGGCAGCTAAAAACCAGAATTTCTAGGAAAATAATGGCATTAAGAAAGAACTAATATCTTTGTAATTTCATTAAAAGCGTTCTACAGTTCTATGAATGCCCAAAACCTTTTCGTTTAAACTAAATTGGAATAGGTTCATAGTGTTCGTAAAAAAAGAAGGATAGAGAGTGAGCGGGCGATGAAAGAGGAATATTATTATTTTTTTACGTCACACTACGTTCTACAATTCTTTCATTTAAATCAATTCTCGAAATAAAAAAAATGTGACGCAAGAAAAAGCTTTCGTAATTTAACAAGCTAAAACATTTTTTAACATCTATTTTAAGCGTAGAGTTATGACCTATAGCTCATGGGGAACACAAATAGATACACACTTCTTGCTCGAGAAAACCAGTCAGTGTTCATTTTTAGAGAGTCTTTATTAAAAAAAACTTCTTAATAGCTTTACATTCTTCTTCTTTTCTAATTAATTGTAAACAAATAGTTTTATTACAGAAACAAATGTTGCCAGATGCTATCAAAAATTGTGTAAACAACGTCGCAGGTTTTGAACCGGATCTGTGTTTTTCTTTTCTTGTTAATAACTTGGATTTGAGTATCATCTTAACAATGGTCAGTGGTCTATATAAAGCAAACTCAATACACTTTGGCCGAGAACACCTTTTTCGGCCTGGACACCCTTACGCAAGATAAAACTAGCAAAAACACTTGTACGCATTTTTCAACCAATCAGGAGATGTTAAGAGCTCAAAAAGCTCAAATAATAACGAAGTATAGCTCAATTTATATAGAATCTACAAAACATGCAATTACATTAGTAAATCTTTTACTTTCAGTATTATTGCCTATGCTGTAAAAAAGACAACATTTCGTGTGTAACAACCTAATGAAATAAGATTAAGCTTTGCG
Organism: Architeuthis dux; assembly: GCA_006491835.1. Taxonomy (NCBI): domain Eukaryota; kingdom Metazoa; phylum Mollusca; class Cephalopoda; order Oegopsida; family Architeuthidae; genus Architeuthis; species Architeuthis dux. Next base: position 264,778 of record VCCN01006152.1, read on the forward strand.
AGTGATTCTGTCCGGGTGGTTTCGACTGGAAGATTAGCTTGTCGTCCACTACACAGACTGTGAAGTTAACGATCGCGTGTAGAAGCCTCTTTAAAACATCTCTCCTCGCACCGACACCATTAGCCCTCTATTTTGACCGAAGAACATTGCTTCCAGATCTTACAAGTAGTGAATCAATTTCTGAAAAGCTTTCTACTTTATACCTGGCAGATCAGGTAAGCATGAGAAAATCGAAGTCTGGGGAAATTGAGATCGATGACTGTGTTTTTGAATCTGTCGGGCCATTAAAATCCCAACGCACAACACGCCGAAGATGTCAGGATGGATTTGTCAAAGACCAAATTGTGCGCTGCAGAGATTGGAATCAAGTATGTTGGTAGCCATTAGTGAAGAGGAGTAACCCGAATAGGTAACTTTCGAAAAACAAAGATGAAGAATATCAGTTTTTCTGAATGATCAGTTTGGGAGCAGAGTGGAGACTTTCGCTATGTATAAAAAAGAAAAGGGATATAAACGTTTTTATGGCTACAAGTGTTTTATTCAGCGGTTCTACATCGAAAATGACAGCTTTTTTACAATGAAGGCAGAAGATACATGTTGGAACAATGGAATATTTCATATAATATATATAGTCTAGAATGCTTTGTAGCTTCAAACACTAAAGATGTTGCTGAAAATATATATATATATATGTTTTCTGTTTTAATATAGAAGTTTCATATTTATATAAGTTTATATTTATATAAGTCTTATAGTCGTAAAGCATTTAAGATTTTACTACGGAAAATGTTTTTAAACTTTCCTAAAAAAATATTTTTAAGTTCTGTTTATTCGTTTATTTCATTACTTGTCATGTAAGTCAATTATTCACTAATAACTGTTAATGAGAGATGTTCAGAGGGATTTATGTTTTACACAGAATTAGATCTTATAGTATTATGAGTAACATTTTTTCTTGTAGGGACCATCAGTTGCTTGCCATGGAACTATTTCAGGGATTTAAAAACAACACAGTTTTTCTACCAAGGTTCTCCAGCAGTGCTATATATATATATATGATAATCGTAAAGACATTTTTTATTAGGAACATATATTTGCCCGGCACCGATTTGACTCGATTGCGAAACTAGCGGCCTAAATCATGTAAATAAATAAAGAAATGGGCGTCGCGAGCATCGAACCCGCGTCCACCTTGGACATTTTCCTTATTTTTTAAATATTTTTATACTTTTATATTTGCACATATTTTATATCTTTATCATTTTTTATAACATTTTATGATATTTTATGATATTTTCATATATGTTTATAATGTTTTTATATGTTTTATAATATTTACATATATTCTTTGTAATATTCTTTTTTCACATTTGTATCTATTTATATCTTTATCTATAAGTTATTGAGGAAGAAGCAGTATGGTGACATAACAGGATATAGTTACAAGAGCGCTGTGAGATCCTTATTTAAGACATTCATGTTTTCGATTCAGTAGACGCTCCAATTTGGAATCAACCAGTTTGTTCAAGTCAAGGCATGCGTTTCCCCGTTTTGCACGTTAATTAAACCTTTGGTTTCACCTGCGACAAATTGCATCGATAAGATTCTTGTCGCAAATGTCGCAGTTGTACAATTGATGAACTAGACAGAATAAGTCTGCTATACGATTTCTCATTAATCCTTCTATCTTCATTTACTTTCATCCAGATCTTAGATTCACCCGAAATTGGAACTGCTATCCGATCGCTTGACAGACACAGGCAATAACGGATGAAGAGGTGGTAACACTGTAAATAAGCAAACGTGGTAAAATGTGTCTCGCTAAAAAAAAAGGAACACCTCACAAAACTAGCCAATATTGAAGTTATAAATACAGGCTTACGAGACCCCTGAGGAAAGTAAGCAGCCATTTAATATTAACGAAAAATGAATCTACATAGGGCAATGGCACCCCAGTCCCCTTCAGAGTCCTCCCAATGAGACCTCACACAGTTATCCTAGCGTCTCTTCCACTTTTCAAAACAGGCTGAAAAGTTCTCTTTCGGGATTGCTATCAGCTGCCTCCTGGCATTCTGCTCAAACTGGTCTACGTGGGTGATGCGATATTTTACAAAACAAAAACAGCATGAAACGTCAATAAAAAACAGGCTCGGTTATTGTGACTGCGACGGTCATACAGTACACGATCCCACTCAATAGTATCTTACTTCTGACACGGAAGAGTGTCTTCACACGCGCAGTAAGGTCCCCTCTGATTTGTTGCCAAATTACATCGAGGATGCGCAATATCTTTGGATATTCAAAATGGCTGGATGCCTTCCGGACAGAACTCGTACACCAAAACAACTTCTACGTGCGGATCTGAAGACATAGATTTAGTTTTCTTCGGCATATGTACGCATAAGCATGAATTCACTTAAACATGCACCCCCCTTCCACACACACACACACTAACACACATAAATACAGACACATTTTCACGTTGTAAACATCTATAAATAATGCGGATCACTGCATACATACGCACTCCAAAGCTTTGTCTATTGTTCATTTGAAGATATAAATTATATAGATAAACCCGGAAAACATCAAATTATTAGCAAAATCGAAACATATTTGGAATCAAATATTATTTATCTACAAGCTGGGTATTTACGTTTTCTTTTATAATTTATATTCTAACGTATTTATTCATATACACAGAACTCCTTTGCACACACACACACACACACACACACACACACACACATAGGGGCTTCATATGATGTGGATATACGGAAGATAAGCCGCACTATACTGACTTTGAGTCACATTCGATGATTCATGAGTATATAGATGTCCCTTTATATACAAAGGTCCGTCGGAAAGTACCCAGACATTTTTTAATAACTAGAGAACTGGTTGCGCAGACTTGATGCAACTTAGAAACCAATCAGAGGAGACCTTGCTGTGCTTGAATGAACAGACCCTCCCGTGGGGCCACTCATTTGGCAGTGAGACACCATTAAGTGAGCTTGAGTACTGTGTTACCGTCGCGTTCACAATGACCAAGTTTCTCCAGTCTTCACATTTCGTGCAGTCTTTTTTTTTGGAAAGCATCGCATCGACCAGGTCTGACATTCCCCATATAGTCAAAATCTGTCTCTCTGCGACTCCTGACTACTGAGGTTTCAGACAGTGGACGATATTAAGGGGAACGCGACGCGGCAGTTGAGAGTAGACTTTGCAGACTGTTTTGAAAAGTGAAAGGGGCGCTGGGATAAGTGTGTCAGGTCCCAAGGGACAAATCAAAATGGGAGTTTCACGATATGGAAGAATAAACTAACGTCCTTAAAAATTAGCATTCAAATTCCTAGTTTTATCATGATTACTCACGCCAGTGAGAAATATGCATCTTTGTCAACCACCAACCAGACCCATATTTGACAACATATATATTATGTATTCGCTCCTTCGGCTTAAGAGGTAGAGCACTATTGTAGGGAACTAACTATTTACACATAGCTCTTTGAGCGCACTTACTTTCGAATTGAGCACTCTAGTAAATAGATATAAAAACATATAGGTTTATATGTGTTTATAAAGTGACCAACATACGCCGAGGTGACTTGGGGCGGTGGTAAGACATCGGACTGTTGACGCAGAGATCCGGTTTCAATCCTCGCTCGGGGCACCAAGGCACTTATAGTCAGTAGCCACACTGATGAGTCGTAAAAACGACGAAACAGCGCTGTCTGTGGATTCGACAATATATATATATATATATATACGCACGTGCTCACACAGAAACGTAATCTCAGAGATGTATGTACGGACACATCCGATGCATTGGTATTAAGCAGTCACTCATATCCTTATAAGACGTCAATTGAGATTAAACTAGAGCTTGCATTGATTTATGAGTAGACGGATTAGCGTGGCATCAGCCTCATTTTCATTTCCTATTTCCTATTGCAATATCAGAGTCAAAATGACCCGGGGGCGAGGGGCGCAAGGAAGGCTCAGGATGTGAACGTGAAAATTTCATCAATGGCTACCATAACATGAATGTCAGTTTATAGCTTCTACTTTGCGAGTAGTTTCCGGCTTCATCGTTTCAAGTTCCCACTCATACAACACAGAAACACGCGCCATTGAGAGGTCGACAGATATTTACGATGACTGTCCGAAAAAGATTCAACCATTTTGAATATCTCGAAAACCGGTTGCGCAGCCTTAATGTAACTTGGCAACCAATCAGAGTGCATGCGTGAAGAGACACTTTCCCGAGGGGTTATTCAGTCGACAGTTGGACGCCATTGTGTTAGCTTGTGTACAATGTGACCATTCGCAGTGTCCATTATTCACGTCTTGTGCAGGATTTCTTCTGGCAAAACATGGCATCATCCAGGCGTGTCAGTCCCCATACTCGTCCAGATTTGGCTCCCTGGAACTTCTGGCTTTTCCAAAAGCTAATATCGCCGTTGAAAGAGAGATTTCAGACCGTGGAAGAGATTGGGGAGAACGCAGGGAGGCAGCTGATGGCGATCCCGAAAGAGGGCTTTTCAGAGTGATTTGAAACGACTCTGTGATCAGTGTTTGAGGTCCCAAGGAGAGTACTCTGAAGGAAACTAAAATATCTCTAAATAGACTATTCTTTCGTTAATATTAATTGGCTGGAAACCTTTCAGATAAACCTTGTATGGAGATGGTTTAAAAATCAGAATCAGCACGGAAAGCTTAATTGGATCGCCCCACCACATTATAGTGAGTGTAATGTCCCAGAGTTTGCTTTTTTTTAATAAAAAGCAACAATAATAAAATGATGAAACTAGTAATAAAATAATAATATTGCATATTCCTCATCTAAAAATAAAACAGGAGCTCTAAGTTGGCATCAAGTATAGCTTAGTACAAATCAATTCATTCGCATGGATTCAGAACATCATTATTCCACAATCAGAATATCTTCCCTGGCTTTCTATGATCTTACGCCGCCTATCAGCTAAATTGCGTATTCCATCATAAAAGAAGGATTCCGGGTTTTGATTCAATGTCTTGACTTTGTTATAAGTACTGACCAGGCATAGAGCGAAACAAGAGCTAGTCTGAAGGTAGCAGGTCTAGAGAATACGGTGCATGCACTTCACGTCCCGTGACATTTAGCTGCGTCGTGTTTGCAACAAGCAGACATGCGTTTCCATGCTGCAAAATTACCCATCGATTTTTTTTACCTAGAATAAGATTAAGATATTTTCCGTCATTCAAATTAGCCAATTGCTCAGTGTACCGATGTACAGTAACAGTTATTCCAGGTTCCAGCAATTCGAAATGAATCCCTTTGAATCTTACCAAACACAGAGAACATTTTCCCCAGAATATTCCATGTAGGTTGAGATGTTGAAAGCTGTCCTGGATCGAACCACGATTTCTTTCATTTTGGATTCTCGTAATATATCTATTTTTTCATCGGCAGTGTCTATATTGCCGCCCCACTTTTTTGTCTGTGTCAATCAAGGAGAGAACGGTAAGTATTTAAACGCCGACCGATGTTCATTTCCGTAATGTAATGGGACCTATTAGAAACCGTCAACCAAACCTGTCATCAAAACTGTCAACATAGGTTTTTCAGTTGGTCTGGATATGTTTTTATTGGGGGGGGTGCAATTTGTAATGTAATGCTAAATTGACCTCTTTGTTTGTGTCCGACAGCATTCAAGCTTGTTTTCTTTTGAAAATTCAGACTTTTTTTTTAGTGATCACTACCCAACAAAACACGAGAGATATAACTTATTCATTGATCACCGCCTTTTCCAATTTTTTCAATTGATCACCCCCATGCTGCCAAAAGATCCCATGACAGTTTCTATTGGATGACTAACCATACCTGTTTTCCTAGTTTCCGAATTTTCCCTAAGGCTTTTAAACCGAAGTAGCACAGTTGACTGATTCACATGAAACATCTTTCTGTCAGCCAGCAAGCGTTGCTCGTGCTGCATCTTTCTTCAAAAGTTTTCAACTTTTAAAGAAAATGTTTTACAGAGTAGTTTTGCCCTTCAGCTGATGAACTTCTTTTTTTTCTTCCTAACCTTGCAAACCATTCCCGACACGTGCTGGCGTCTACTCGCATCATTACTTTTAGCTTCATAGATCCATTGCCTATCTCCCACTGCACATTCTAAAAGATAAAAAAATGATGAGTAAACTGTTGAATGAGCATTTTATATTTATCTATGATTTTCAACAACATATATTACATGCCTGACTGCTGCAGGGTCAAACACCACTCCTGCTTCTATTCC
>VCCN01006152.1:565817-577008 GCA_006491835.1 Architeuthis dux
AAAAAAAAACTCAACCTGACCGTATTGTATTGTAAATACACGTCTAAATACCACAGTTAATAAAATGAAAAACGTTTACCGAATTATATTGTACTGGGATGTACAGCACTGTACAGTGCCTATGAAATTAGTAGTAAGACTATGTATTTTTAGTGCAACTGCTTTAACAGAATTAAGTGCATTGACAAGGAAGGAGATTAATAAATATATATTTGTTGTGTAAAATAAATGCCTATTTTAACTTGACCGGATATCTTACAACACCGTGAAACACAGGGGTCAAGCAGACCGAAGAGCACAGACAGTACCAAAAGCCGGTCTTCACTCAAACAAGGTGATGCTGTGTAAATGTTGGGATTGGAAGGGAGTCCTCAAGTATGAGCTCCTTTTCTAAGCACCAAACGATTGATTTGAACAAGGACATCTGCTATTTAGACCAATTGGGGGCAGCAATTGCTAAAAAGCGAAATCTAACAGAAAGGGCCTACACTATTCCATCAGAATAACGCCAGACCTCAAATTTCTTTGGTGACCAGGCAAAAACAATTACAACTGTTACAACTCATCATCATTATCATCAGCCTTTTAGCGTCCGTCGATGGACATCATAAGGAACATTTTTGGTACCCTACTCATAGAGTCCTGGGGTTGGTGCAGGGTAGGTCCTGCTAGCCCCCGGACTAAATGCAGTTTTGAAATCCTCTATCTTTGCTTAAATACCACCCTTTACATTTGTGCTTATAAAGGATTTTCCGCAAAGGTTCATGTCTTGTTTTGTTTTCTATTATTCTACATAATAATGCGCTCCATTTGGTACCAAATTTGTTAATGGTGTATTTACTTCCAGGTTTGACCATTCTTTGCTGATATTCGACTGGACTATCTTGGTATTTCAAATATTTATTTAAGACGATTCGACAGTGCCCTTTATATAGACATCTACTAGATTAGGTTAGTACATCACATAGTCCTTTATACAGATATTTATTAGGCTTAGCTTAGTACTACACTGAGCCCCTTCTATAGACATTTATTAAGTTTAGTTTAGTACAGTACAATACCAGTTATATAGATATTTACTCAGGGCAGCTTACTACGCCATGTCCACTTTCTTATATATCTACTAAGCTGAGTTTTGTACTGCGTAAGACCACGCATAAATCTTTGCTAAGCTTCATCAGCCTTTTAACGACCTTCGTTGAACACATAACTTCTCCAAGATTCGCCAGAGCTCTCTATCATGGGCGTCGCGGAGCCAATACTTCTGAACTTGTCTAGTTCGTCACGTCATCTTATTTTTTGCCGACCATAGTTTCGCATATGATCTCTGGGGATCTACGTTGTGAGTCGTGATTTCTAGCGGTTGTCTGACATTCTTGCAACATAGCTTGACCATTGCCATTTGAGTTTTCTCATGGATTCTATGATATCTCGGACTCCTGTTTTTTTCTCTAATATACTGTGTTGTCTTGTGATATCTCCATGTTGAGCATGATTCTCTCCTGCGCACGTTGCACGGTTCTCAGTTTGAGGGCCAATCCTTTGGTTAGGTTCCATGTTTCAGCTCCATAGGTGACTATTGTGAGGATGTATTGGTTGTAGACCCTTTTTATTGGGACTAATTGGATTTTCTTGTTCTTGAAGGTTGAGCTTGCTCTACCCCGGCTAGGGCGTTTTCACTTATCGGCCGTATTCACCAGATATTGCACCTTTGGGTTACCATTTACTCCGGGCTGTACAGAATTCTCTTATTCCCTGGGAAGACTGCAATAGGCACCTACGGCATTTCTTTCCTGAGAGAAATAAAAAGTTCTGGGAGGATGGGATTATAAACTTGCCTGAAAGATGGCTGAAGATTGTGGTACGAGATAGTATGTTGTTCAATAAAGTTAATGTTATTTTCTATAGTTTTGAGAAGGGTCATTAACATTCAAATAGTTATTTTCTATAGTTTTGAAAAGGGTCATCAACATTCAAATAGTTATTCGGACGATTGAACTTCTTCCCATCACATTCGGATATTACACCCGAGGAAGGCCAAAGAATGGATCGGCCGAAACATCGTGTTCACAACACAAACAACAAGAAGGAGTTCAATCGTCCGACGAACTATTTGAAAAGTTAAATTAAATAGAAAATGCTTTTAGTTTTCCTCCATGAATCAAACAAACTTTTACTCTCGAATTGACGTGTAATAACACTACCATTATTAGTAGATTTAGGACAAGTTATCCCCCTTTACTACAAACACCGAATTGTACTCGAGAATATTCATTCATTTAATTTCTTTCGAATCATTCATTCGTTTCATGTCGCTCGCAACCAGGCCGGTGAGAAGGTTGGAAGGTGCAGTCGGGGGGGGGGGGGCTTTGGCTTGTGTTATTGAGCGTAGTGTATAGATCTGTCTCTTCCTAGGAAGATTAACGGGGTCGCCACGGGCGGCTCTCTACATCATCAACAGCTGGTTATAGCACCTGATATCGCCAGTTGTTCACCCAACTAGGTACCAACCAGGCCCAACGATGCTTAACTTAACGGTGATCGTGCGGTTGTATTAGGGTGTATATTCCGATGGATGGGCAATTGAAGAGTATAATATTGTTTATGTAGAAAAATCACATTTAACAAGAAAAAAAAGAATCAAATAAATAATACGATTGAAAGATTTAACAAAAGAAAATGAACGAATGAAAGGAAAACCAAAACATAATAGCCATACAAACGGTCTGGTTAATCACTCAATAGAAACCGTCACGTGACCAACGTATTTTGGCAGCATGGGGGCGATCAATTAAAAATTGGAAAAAGGGGGTGGTCAAAGAATGAGTTACTTATCTCGCCTTTTGTTGTGCAGTGATCACTAAAAAAGCACAAACTTACATTACAAATTGAAACACCCTCCACATACACACCCTAAAAACCCATTCAGGGTGGGAATTTTCAAATTTTCTAGACATAACCAGTAATTGTTGAAATGTTCAGCCCTCTGGTTCCATGTGTGTGGTCTGTACGTGGGACACACACATCAATAGCCAGCCAGCCAGACCAACTTAAAAACTGAAGAAACCTATTTTGAGAGTTTTGGTGACAGTTTTGGTTGAGGGTTACAAACAAAGTGGGTTTGCAGTTTTGTTGCTGTTGTCGTCCAATGGTGCACCGAACAAATTGAATATTTTATTTTCATTAAATTTCGCTCCCATGATAATTCATTTTCGGATTTTTTAAATGGTTTTTCTCCACATTTCAATTATATGTTATTTTTATTCGCAATCTAATTCAAAAGAACGAAGTGTTATGTAATTACAAGGAGACAAAAATTGAGGAATGACGAGGAATCTAATGCTGCAGTCTTTCTCATATACGTATACTTACAGATGCATGTGCGTCACAATGTGTTATATGTCCGTTCTTATAAGTATATATACTTGTGCGTGTGTGTGTGTGTGCGTGTGTGTGTGTGTGTGCGTGTGTGTGATTATGCAGGTGAAAATAGATAGATACACAGATATATAGACAATAGCATAAAGTTAGTCGTAATTGCCTTCGCGTACTTAAACCAGGTTTTAGACTGTTTTTTATTCAATATTTCGTCATGTCAATTACGCCATGATTGTCGTCTGCCAACAAAACATTTAAACTCTGTAATTAAAAATCTTCCAAAAATAAAGTAGCCCGTTATAGAAATATAAGATTCGTTAATATAATGATAACTTAACTGGATTTTGAAAAAATGTTACTTTTTTCTTACTTACAATATAGTGGGAAATACATTTGTTTGCAGCAGGTGTCTATTACCCTTCGGCTGCTTAGTCACCTTTCCTTACCCATAGGTGATACAAGTACACTTAGATTTATTAATGCCTAATGGAACAGCTGAAGTGTGGATGAGAAATAATGACAACATGATATTACCCGCAATGACAAAAGTATATTCCCAACATACCGTCATATGACGGGGGAAGGCCTTGTCCAGCGCTGCCAGTCCAGCGTTTAAGCGCTATGACGGGTTCAGCACCGCTGTTCTAGCACGACCGTTCCAGCGCCGCTACCAAATCTAAGGACCATGAGGATAATCTGTTACAGTTTCCTTTGCTATTAAATGAAGCTTATAATCCAGCCCCATTCAGTACTCACTAATCTGTTTGTGTTATTTACACTGTTTTCACAATATGAGTCCATGTCAATATTCTTCTTAATACCCTTTTGAAATAAGCAACCACTCTTTCCCCCTTCGTTTTATACTGAAACGTATGGACTTGGGCGAGTAACAAAATCCTCTCTTCTTACATTCATTCATTCGTAAACAAAACAAAAATCAATTACGATCATTTTTCTTATAGATTTTTAAAATAATGTTATACTACAGAAATTAAAATGGGAATTTTTTTTATAGCTAAATGTTAGGATAATTTGTCTTTTCTATTTACTTTTGTTATAGATTTTTAATCTTACGGTGATTTTATTTTTTAATGTAATTTCAAAGATTTTAACTACAGAAATTAAATGTTTATAGTTACATTTTAGGGCAATGTCGTATATGTTTAATATTCAAATGAATAACATTCTTTCCCTTTTAAATTTAAAAACAATTTTTCAATCGATTCTGTTAATTAAACAAATATTAGCAAAAACAAAAGCTGCACATAGCGCGATTTGCTCACACTCACAGTGTATTCAAAGGTAGACCGCGTACGTCTTGGCTAACTTTGTTGTTAGTCTTGTAAAACTATAACTTGCGGTGCTGGGACGGCCTGTGCTGAATAATCTGGCGCTGGTACGGCGTCGCTTTATCGGCAACGCTGAACCGGTGGCGATGAAACGTACGTAGCCTCATATGACTAGTAAACTAGATATTTCTTTCTTCCTACCACACTAGTAACACTTTGATATCATGTCAGCATTGTTGATCTGAACGAAAGTGATGCCATGAAAATAACTAGTCTTCGAAGCAGTACTATTCATCTCATTTTAATTCCCTACAACTTTCGTTTGAAAACTAGAGGTATCCATTTTTTTCATGTCAAAACTTTGTACGGATTTTTATACTTAAGATATTTTACATGCGTTTGCTGCGCAATAACATATACGTCACTACTGCACTGAGCGTAATTCCGCATCTTGTTCACTGTTTACTTTTCAAGTCGGGCGAAAATCACTACTTGATCCTACCATATTCTAATTATCGCGCGAGCCTTTGAGACTGCCTGCCCCCCTCTCTCTCTCTCTCTCTCTCTCTCTCTCTCTCCATCCTTGCTTGCTTGCCCCCTTCTAATCTCTGCTTAGCGAGCCGAACGAAAGGAGTCTACATTGTCTCCGAGGCAAAACTCCACTTGACTAACGATCGTGAAAGAAAACCGAGTTTTACCTCGAAAATCCCCTTTTCCCCGAAATAGCCAATCACAGGCGATTTCCCCCGTAGTCAATTCCAATGCCATGCTACTAGCATTCATTCTCTCTCTACTTCTCTTCATACCGTTTGTCCCCTTAGCATAGTTTGCCACTCCCTCTCTTTCCTTCCTTTTGCTAATGGCCTTCTTTCATTTCCTTACTGCTAACACTTACGCCCATCACCGCATACAGTCGAGATGATGTAATGGGTAGATTTCACGGGAATTATGAGTAGTTGGAAGTAACTCAGCAAAAATACTTTTTGGCTGGCTGACATTTTACTATTATATAAATCTAGAGGGCTTTTTAGGAGCATCTTCAAAAACATGTACTGTTCAAGCAGTTGCCCTGTCGTTCTTTTCTATTAGAAGCCGTCAACCAAAACTGTCATCAAATTTGTCAACATAGGTTTCTTCAGGTTTCAAGTTGGTCTTGCTGGCTGTCTTGCTATCTAGCATGCTGGCTGGCTGGCTGGCTATGTATCACGCGTAAAGGCCGCACCAATGGAGCTAGACAGCTGAAGATTTAAACAGTTACTCCTTATTATGCCTAGAAAAACATATGCTTTTAGTGGGGGTTCAATTTTCAATGTATATTTATGTTAAATTGACGTTCATGCTTGTCTTTGAAACTTCAGACTTTTTTTAGTGATCACTACCCAACAAAAGGCGAGAGAAGTAATTTATTCATTAATCGCCCCTTTTTCCAAATTTTAATTGATTATCCCCAACACGGCATGCTGTCAAACGATTTTGGTCACGTGACGGTTTCTATTGAGTGCCTAACCAGACCTGTATTTATATCTGTCTGCTTTTTATAATTATTTCTTGTTTGTATACTTTTTATATTGCGTTGTTATCTCTTTTGTTTCAGTTTTGTCTTTCTAGCTTATTGTAAACCTGTTGACTCTATGGCCGTCTTTAAGTTCATAAACGGTAAAAAGCGTTTATTCTGACTATCGACGTGTCCACATAAACTAATGTTTTAAATTCTATAGGGGAAGACACCAAGGTTTGTTTGTTTTTTTTGTTAAATATGGATAAATCTTCTGAAAAAGCTGATGAATGAAAACACAAGTACACACATGAAACGAAAACGACGAATCAATGAGAAAAATGAAGAGACTAGCTCAGGGGTAACGAACCTTTCTGAGAGTGCGTGTCCACTTTGGCGATAATCTTCTAAATCCCCTCACGTGCCCATGGGAATCTTTGAGCAGCAGATTATCATTTTTGTTATATTTATGTTTTACAAATTATTTTCTGGAGAAAGAGAACAAAAATGCTTGAAAGCATTATTAACGAAGTCAATTTAGTCAATCAATAACTGAGGTGACACCTGATAAATTAAAGGTTGCCGATTTTTAAAAAAAAACAATCACTAACAAAAATAAAGCTCCCCGCGTGCTATAGGTTGGCCACTCCAGGTCTAGTTTCTTAGAAAAGATTTATTCCGAACATTTAACCAACAAACTTGTTTTAAGTTGCCGGAACCAAAACAAAAAATGAAAGAAACAAGAGTTTAATACAAAATGTGACTAAAATATATATTTAGAAAATAGACACAAGCTTTTTTTTAGTCCACTAAAATGTTGTCTGACTGAATCCTCAAAAATGTTATGAAGAAATGTCCGTATTTATTTGCAGTGTCAAAATTGTGTTTCCTTCTATTTTTTGTTGTCAAATGAATGAATAATTAAAGTTTTGAAGAAAAAATGGTGAAAAGTTCTGTTATTTTGCTTCCCAAACATATAAACGCAATTATACAGAAATCTGTGGGAGGAGTTCGTCATAGAGAATTGAAAAAAGTGGATGAAGGGAGCCTCGTTTTAGAAAACGCGGCCATTAATTCAATCAGTGTATTGCTTCCGAGCTGACCAATAAGATAGACGAGGATATTTTGAAACTCTTTGAAATAAAAGAAATCAAAGAGTGTCATGCTGTGCTTTGTGTTTAATTTTTTATGTGCTTTTTTTGTTAGTGTGTGTGTGTGAATGCATGCGTATGTGCCTATGTATACATGATTTGGTTTTTGTAGATGGTTTAGAAATGAGAATCTTAGTTATTTGTTGTCTTGGTCTATAGAAATTGGTGGCCAGTTCTAGGTTTTCATTCAAACGAATTATCAATATCAAACTCTTTTTTTTAATTAAAAGGAATGAAAGAGAAGGAGAACCTAAGAAGATAGAAAATGTGTAGAATGCCTTAAAAAACGAAAAAGATGAAGAAAAATAGCAACAACAACAACAAGGAGAAGCAGAAGGTGAAGGAGAAGGAGAAAGAGAATAGGAGAGGAGAGGGGATGAAAATTAAAATGGCAGTGTGAAGGAAGAAAGAAGTTACAAGAGAAAGAGGGATGTAAAGGGGGAAACAAATGAGAGGGAGAAAGAAGAAGATGATGATGAGGGTGCGGGGAGAAAAAGAGAAAATACAAGAGAAGACTGGCTGAAAGAAGGGGAGAATAAAGCGCTGGAGGCTGAAGAGGACCAGAAGAAAGAAGAATAGAAAAAGAGGGTGGACAACAAAAAGAAAACAGAAGATACAATTAGAAGCAAGAGAGGGAAGAAGATGGAAAAGAAATGAATGAAGAAAAGAGGAATACAACGACAGGCGTAGGTTGAAGAAAAAGAAACAGGCATGAAACGAAAAGATAAAAGAGAATGCGGAAACATGGACACTCAAAATGAAACGTGAAATAAAACTAACAAGAAGGGGAAAAGGAACGTGTTGAACAAGCAGGTCTTAAGACGTAGTTGAAGCTGAAGCAAAAAGGAACAAAGTGAGCTGATAAAAGAAATCTCAACTCTGAAAAGAAACGCTGAGTGGACAAATTCAGTGAGACGTCTTGGCGCTACAGAATTAGTTTCTTCTTTCAGAGTGGAATAAGGAAATAAAAAACGGAATTTTACCGCCTTTTTGCCAAGCAGCTATCGCATAATTCGTCTATTCATTACATTTTCGGGCAGCCATTTTGTTTAGTTTATTCAATAACATCATCTTTTTTAATTCCCTATTCATTTTTGTTTCTTTCTGCAAGCACAAATATGTGTGCTGCTGGCATTTATAGATATCCTATCATTTTTCACAGATTTTAGAAGTACGGGAATACAAAAATAATAAAATAGGGCTCATTTGAATAACATAGAATGAGTAATCTAACATAGGGTGACAGAAACATTTACAGCATGTTCTAGGCAAAATCGTTTACTCATATGAATTCATAGCATTATAATTTAGTCATCGAAGTATCATTCTGGACTTTCTAGGATCATATGCCAACTTCCAGCTAAATTGTGTATTCCATCATATTAAGTTGATGCAAAAGTCTCCATCATTTTTGACAAACTATTTTATTTATATAGATTCACAACATCATTATTCAGTTAGCAAAGTCTTTTCCTTAGCCTTGTATGGCGTTGCACCATTTTACAGATAAACTGTGTATCCGTCATAAAATAACCAAACTAGTGCTTCGAGGAATTTGTTGATATCTTGAATGTCTTGGAACCGCTGACCAAATCAGAAAGACTGCTGCATGCAGGTGAAGGTCTGAATGTGACAGGGTGTGGTAAAGACTTCCCATCCCAGCTCCATGATTGCTCACTGCATCGTATTTACAAACGTGGACGGGGCATTGTCATACAGCAAAATCGTAGGTCGACTTACGCATGAAAAAATTGTTTTTTCTGTTCCAATAAATCATTTGTTTAAATCAATTATTCCTTTGCGCAGTAGAAGGTTGTCCAGGTACCAGCCCAGGGGTCGACCACCCTTTTTCCTCTGTGGGCCGGATCGCATATCAAGCAGCGGCCAGTGGGTCAAATAAATGCCATAAAATAGCTTGACATATCAGAATTATCCATTTTATTACATGAATCAATGAATGACGCATGCTAGAAAAGCAGTTGTGCTTAACTAATGACGCCAATAGTCATCAAAGAACTCAATTTAGTCGCAATGTGTTGAATCATATAAAAAAGCACAAATAATCTTTAAAACATAAACAGTAAGCATATTATCTTAATATTTGCCCGCTGGCCTGTCAATATCCCTTGGTGGACCGGATCTGGCCCATGGGCCGTAGGTTGCCGACCTCTGTTCCAGACATTCATAATATAGTTTTCCTTTTGAATCTCACTAAACATAGAGAGGATTGTTTTGTTTTTTTTCTCCAATAGATTCCCTTTATGGCGAGATGCTGAAGGATGTCCTGGATCTGGCTACGATTTTCTTTGTTTTGGATTCTCCTAATACATCCTTTTTTCATCTTGTTGAAAAACGAATGTTTCTGTGTTGTTAGCATTGTACCTTTTTGTATTGGACCTTTTTGTATTGGACCTTTTTCCATTGGACATTTTTGTATTGGACCTTTTTGCATTGGACATTTTTGCATTGGACATTTTGTTCATTGGACCTTTTGTTCATTGGTCTTTTTTGTATTGTTTGTTTGGTGCATTGGACGTTTTATTCATTGGACATTTTCACATGTAACCGAAGGATGTCCTGGATCTGGCTGTGTTGAACAGAAGAAAGAGACAAGTACTAAACGTCCGTTTTCGTAAGTTCATGGGGAAGCTATTTTCCTAGCTTCAGAACATTTCCTAAAAAGCGACATAAATCAGTTGACTGATTTCACAAGCAAAACAGAGCTGTGTAAACATTAAAGATACATCTATGATTTCCCTAACATTATGAATTACTGTTCCGAGCGAAGCGAAACTGGCTATTGACAAAGATTTCTGTAAAGTCCTTTTCTTCTTCGCATCGTTGGTCAATGGAGACTTTTGTGTGTATTTGTTCAAGACGTTCCCATGTCATGTCAAATGATTTCAAGGGAGATAATGCTACAAATGTTACTCCTCCACTAGAATTTTCAGATTTACACAAATCGATGACAGCTCGTTCTAGTGTTAATCTAGTGAAAAAAGAAATCTTCAATACGGAAGACTTGTGAAAAAATCCCTTCAATACGCGAGACTCAATAAAAAGAAATCTCATTTGAGAGTAAGAGAGAGATTGATCTAACCACCTCTCTCTCTCCTCGCCATACTAAAATTCAATCATCGGCGACAGCTGTTGCTGATTGAAACAAAAATGTGATCTCAAACTAGAAAATTGTATCTCCTTTGATCGTCGTCTTCGTCGACGTGGTGGGATCACATTTTTCGACCTTATTTGTCTCTTATTTGTAGAACCCCGCGGCACTTCGCTCGGAATTATAATTAGATAGAAAGCAACATTTGAGAATAGGGAGATTTAAAGAATCGGCGCACATGCTAGCATGATAACGTACTCAGAAGGCCAATCATATCATTTGACACCACATTAGAGCCTTTGATCAAGAAAGAACAGACATTATGTTTAAGACCTAAAGATTCCACCATCTGATTTTCCTAGTTGGCCGAATATATGCAGTTAACCTGGTGGTCGTGAGTTCAATCCCTGGGTCGGGCAGTAAAATCCATGTAGGAACGGAAGCAGTATCACAACGACGAATTAGGACGAATTAACTATTACGAGATATCCCATAGCATAGGCAGCGGAATGAGAACAATCAATCCTCATCAATTGAATAACAGGTTCGGTTCGAAATTCTGAGAGAGTTACTGAATACGACAAGCACTTGAAGAAGGCTGGAGTGTACTACGACCGAAACGTCGTGGCTATAATAAAGTGAGGGCATCGATTCGAATAAATCAGTGTATGGTAATTCCCCTTCTCAGAAATTAGAGAAGGCGATATGTTAAAAAGTATTTATCATTATTAGGCTACGGAATTAATGATATACCTACGTATGCATATAT
>VCCN01006152.1:622264-633012 GCA_006491835.1 Architeuthis dux
CTATTCTTTTTTTTTCTTTCAATGTCTAATCTCCTTCTATATTTCCTTTTTCTTTAACTCACATTCCTTTCCATCGTTTCACAGCTGTTATAACTCCAAAGTTATCACGTCAAAGCCATAATTCCAGTGATTTCGCACCAACCATATCAGCCGCCATCTTAGCTTTATTTGTCGCCTTCCGATCGTCATTTGCCCTCTGTCCAAGCAGCCATAGACCTAAGCCCATAAAGGCGTTGGCTCTAGCCAACTCCACACTGATAACGCGACGTCAAAAGCTCAAATTGGCAACCCTGAAATTTGCTGATAGTTGCAGGTGAAACGGGTGATCTCTGATCCTGACTTAGGCAGATTAAACTAAGGATCTTGCACTCAACGGGCGCAAATTTTGGTGGAAAACTATTTGGAATTGAGATATGGAAACCAGGATTTGTTTCTAAAATTGTATATGTATCGAACATGCCGATGAATAGAGTTGTTCGAAAATAATAGCCCATTTTATTATACCACATTTTAGATGTTGCAATATAATATATACTACATCACACTGTTCATTATATACAGATAATAATACTCTTAAGCGTATTGGTGTTTAATTTATGTTTTTAACCACAAATATGTTATCAATGACAGTTTATAGAGTAAAACCAGTTCTTTTTTTAATCTTCAGAATGCAAAGAAATACATTCATTTATAGCAATCGTACAATGTGCATCTGGTGTCAAGAGGCTTTTTCTGTTCAATAAATGTATTTTGGATACTTGAACCTTAATTTAAAAACTAAAAATATCCGTAGACTTTTTCATTACAATATTAGCTAGATCTTTTGATAAAATTTGGCAATCAAGACAGCTGTTAAGATTTTACAACGCACATACTCATACACAGATACATACATACATACATACATACACACACCAGCACATCAAAATCGACCCAGACACGAGGCAAACAAAGAGGCAAACATTGTTAGCTTCACTAAGACAAAAGAACTTCATTAATTAAATTGCTTGGACATATGAGAAACGATGGAGAATTCGGGCAAAGAAAAATAGATATATAGAGAGATAGATATACACATACATACATACATACATACATACATATATACATACATACATGAATGCATGCATACATATATGCATACATACATACATATATGCATACATACATATGAGGGTGGATCAACAGGTCAGTAGCCTGACACGTAGGTATTAGATGCATTTTGATCTGAATTTTCCCTGTATAATGTTCGATCTATGTGATTAATATTCATCACAGAATTAATGCACTGAAAAGGAAGGAGATTATGTTGAAAAATGAATATAGGTAGATAGACAGATCGATAGATAGATAGAAACTGAATGTGACTGATAGATATTAACATAGATATTAACGTAATGGGATAGAAATGACCACACTGAGGTAGATAATTAAACAGACAGATAAATGATAGCTCGATAGATACAAACATATTGAGATAGTTACCAAGCTTAGTTAAGTACGACATGAGGTCACAAGCTTTGGGCACCTAGTGAAGATCGAACACGTGACAGTCGTAATGAGGTACCGAGATAAATTGATATTTTATACATCAATTCATCTATGTACATCATTACTACTACTGACATCCAACGTTGGAGACCAGTGGTTTTTAATGTAAAGTATGGGTTGTTAGGGTTGGGTTTTTTTTCCGAAAGGAAAAGCCCCCACCCCCATCCGCACTGGTGGTTTTAACTCCAAATCGAGGTTGATTACAATTTGAAAGATAAACATTTCTTGCAACAATCTGAACCCTGCGATCGATCAGCTTAATAGGCATTTGAAAAAAATAACGTAGGGTTATTCGAAGGGCCGATGCAAATCTACCCGTACTTGGGAAACATGCTCCTATCTACCCGAACCCCCATCGAGAACAGGATGCAACACAAGGTCGGTTTGACGTGAGGAACCTCTAGTCCTCGCATCTATTGTTGCGAGATCTTAAGAGCACTTGACTTGTTCAGAGGGCGAACCCTGATCCCACTGTTCCAGACTACAAAGAACAATGCCAAGGGCTTCGCATCTGCGTCCGTCTGGTTAGAATCGATTTCCAAATATAAATCTGGATGATCAGCAAGCTTGGGAAACGATTTCTCTCTGAGTAAATAGGGAGGGGTTGCCTACCTCGAAAATCAGTATTCAAAATCTTCTTTTTTTACCTGGGTTCGAACACTGATCATTGACACCGGAGGGTAATATGTTACTCTCACAAGCAGGTCAAATAAATATTCAATAAACTTAGCTTAGTCTAGCTCAACTCTTGAAAGTTGCCAAGTTACAATTCAAAATGCGGAACGAAATGTCAGTGAATTCGAATAATGGCTTTGGTGGGGATAACATTCTCGCTACAGATGTGCTCACTACATAGGTTGTTATATTTCCGAGAACGAAACTTGTTGTATGCTTGATATTTACTAAGGTTAGCTCAGTACAGCCCAGGAGTAAATAAGGGGACCAAGATTGCGTTCCAGTTGCGCGACCTTGTCATTTTGTAACCAATCCAAAGGACCTTACTGCACATGCGTGAACATACACTCTTTCGTGGGGTTACTCGGTCGACAGAGAAAAGCTATTGAGTGAGCTTGTTTACTGTGTAACTGTCGCATTCACAATGGTTCGGCGAGTCATTCTTCGCGTCTCGTGCAGGGTTTTTGGCAAATCATTACATCACCCAGGTCTCTCTCACACCCCTAGTATAGATTTGGCTCCCCGAGACCTTTCCAAAGCTCAAATCGCCGTTTTCATACTGTGGAGGAGATTAAGGAGAATGCAAAGTAGCAGCTGATGGCGATCTCGAAAGAGGACTTTGCAGACTGTTTTGAAAAGTGAAAGTGTCGCTGGGATAAATGTGCGAGGTCACAAGCAGAATAATTTGAAGGGGAATAAGTCGTCATTTCCCTAGGAATGCTATTTCTTTCGTTAATATATTTCTGGACAGACTTCGTACTTAGTGTGCTTGTATGCGTGGGTATGCGTATTGGAGTGTGTTTTTATACGTCGATGCTTGTGGCAATGCCATTTGTATTGTACATTGACGTGTGTTAGGATTCCAATCAGATTCTGACTGTGATCTGCTCGTTAAGATTTCTCCCCTTTAAAGCCGTTTGCCACCGATTCATCTTCGAGTTTTGAACGTAGATAGGAAGCATAAGAGCTGCCCGCAGAATTATCCACGGGAGGACAGCAGTATCAGAGAAGAGTTAGAAGGTTGGAAAATCGAGGAGAAATAAAAGAAATGATGAAATTGAAAACGAGTTTGAGAGAAAAGTATAAAAATGATGAAGGAAGGTGAACGATGATTCAATGAGTTGAGATAAGATATTAAAGGGAAGAAGCGAGTGGAAAAGGGTGAAAAGGATAAAGGAAGGAATGCAAAGGAAGAAGGAAAAATTCGAATCTCGGGTGAAGGAAAAAGGCCGAATATGTAAACGCCAAAAGAAGGAATAATAGGAAGAGAATAACATTGACAGTAAGGAAGGAGAAAGAAGAGCCAGAAGAAGAAGAACAGTTCAAGATAACAGAAGAGAAGGAGGAAGAAGAGGGAAAGTTCAAGATAACAGAAGAAGAAGAAGAAGAAGAAGAAGAAGAAGAAGAAGAAGAAGAAGAACAACAACAACAACAACAACAACAAGGACTTGAACATGAATAAGAAAAAGCCGGAGAGGAAATAATGATATTAACACTGATAAAGAGAAGAAGGCAGACGAAGAGGAGATACAGTCGAAGGAAAACGAAGAAGAACGAGAGCAAAAAGAAGAAAAATGAATAAGGATAAAAGAAGAAGATTATGGAGTAAAAGGAAAGGTGCCTTTTGAAAGGTATGAGGTATACTAAAAAGAAACTAAAAGGTTGAAAGAAGAAATAAGGGCATAAGTGAGAAGGTAATCGAGGGAAAGACACGCCTGGCTACTGAAGGGTCAAACTCCACTCCTACTTCCATTCCAACTGAAGATGATTGCTGCAACTTTTGTATTCTATGTATGATAAATAAATTTGTAGGTATATAAGATTTGCCAGTTTAGCTCAGTTGGTAAGAGAGCCACCTTCCAATCATATGGTCGTGATTTTAAATCATGGTACGGACATGTTAATTTTATATTTCGGTTTGGTTTAACGTGACGTGATAGACAAACACTGAAGAGTTTACTTCCCTAAATTTGGTGAGGATTGTTCTTGTTGTTCTTGTTACGGGGGGGGTGGACAAAGTCAACTCCAACTCCAATTTGGACTAAAGAAGAAGGAGGAAGATATTAAAATATAAACTAGAAAGCACTTCGATAGGGCATGTGTCAGCCAACGCTATTGTCACCTTCCGCAAAATGTCATAGAAATTAATTGAGCACTTTTGGAGATATTGTGGTTTCCGGACATATAGCTGTGATGCAGGGGAGGTATCTGTACTTGGATCTGCCCGAAAAGTTAATCACTTCTTCCTTAGCCCATGGCTCACCCTTCCACAAAATCTCAGTGAAATCTATTAAAAACTAAAAGCTTTTGAAGATATGATGGGGACAGACAGACAAATGGTTGAAACAGATGGGCAGATGGACACGGGTGGATACAGATACCGACTTTGTTGGCAGGGGTAAATAAGAAAAGAAAAATAACAAACGAAACATGACGAAAATGATGCATAAAATCGATTGAAACTAGAAAGTACTCAGAGAGCTCATACCTCTGACAACGCCATTGTCAGGAGAAGTAATTGTGCATGGATCCGTCCCAAGATTTAATCACTTCTTCCGTAGTCTATTATCACCCTCCCACACAATTTCATTAAGAAGTTTTGGAGATATCGTGTCGTCAGGCATGATATTTTGGCGATATCATGTGGTGTGGACATATCAACTACGTCACAGGAGAGGTAATTGTGCATGGATCCTCCCTCTCACCAATTCGATCACTTCTTCCATAGCCTGTTGTCCACCCTTCCACAAAATTACATCGGAATCTATCGGGTACTTTCGGAGATATCGTGTGGACAGACAGACAGACGGAAAGACGTGACCGAATACATATACATCTTCACCTTCGTTAGCAGAGGTAAAAATGGAACTGAGAGATTTGAAAGAAAAATTGGTCATGTGAATATAAAATTTGGCAAAAAGACAAAACTAGAATAAGGAGAAAGATGGACAAGTGAAGGAATGACGAGAAAATAATTGGAGAGGAAAAATAATTCCTAAAAGTAAATTTAGAAGAAAAAAAAGGATTTGGCTGTAAATGGAAGATCTAAAGAAGGAAGAGACATACAAGAATTTGTTTAAAAAAACATGAGTGAAAGTTGAAGGCCACGAAGTTGAAAGCTAAATGAATGAACATCGGATGATGATTAGAAAGAATTGCGACAAACTCAGAAGAAGCTTTCTATTCCGCCCTATTAAAGTACAGAAAAGAAATTCCTGGCAAGTCTTAGTCTTCTTCTCTCGGCTCTAATATCTGTTTCTTCTTTTTACACTTGTATTATTTCCTCGCTATCTGCAATATACTTTGCCAGAACATAGACGATCTGGTAACAACGTCAAGGCGGACGCCTCGCCGCGGAGTTAGCAAGTAAATCTAATAGACCATAACTACTGAAGAGCGTTCAATCCTCACGATGCACATCACATATCTGCCCTTATGTCGTATTAAGCTAATCCAAGTTAATATCTATAACAACGTCTGAATTTATCGTTGGGAGTCTCCATGAAAGATTACATCTTCTATTTCTTGTTCTTGTTCTTGTTCATGTCCTTTTTGCTCTTGTTCTTGTACTTGTTCATGTTCTTCTTCTTCTTCTTCTTCTTCTTCGTCTTCTTCTTCTTCTTCTTCTTCTTCTTCTTCTTCTTATTCTCATTCTCATTCTTCTTCTTCCACTTCTTCTTTTTCTTCTTTGATGAGATAAAACTATTCGGCTAACTCTTCCGGTTGATATTTATAAACACATCTATATAATTCACTTATCTAACACTCCTTTTGTAGATTGAATAACTGACTGACCAATCTACCAAACTTTGTATATATTTCCACACAAGCGTCTAGTTGGGCTATGAATGAATAGACGATGAATGAATAGACGATCTTCGTATTTACCATTGAGTCCCTATTTGTTCTTGTGGATTATCACTTCTGTGTAGTGAGTTCGATCCTCACTGCGTGCACCATACTCGTTGACTTGCTTTAAAACTAAACTAAGCTAAGCTTAGTAAATAACTATATATCTTCACAGGAACTGGTGCATGTACACACATGAAAGCACAAATGTATTCTTTTCATTTAATCATTAACTACTTATATCTATCTGTATATATTGCTTTTAACCTGAAATGTCATTGAGAATGTCTACCCTGTGATTGAAATGGTCACTTATTTCACACCCATGCTAAAGTTCTGTTTTCGAGACTAAGTAAACAGTAAGTGTTTTGAATGCTGATTTTCTAAACAGCCAGGCCCTTCTTATTTAGCGTAACATAATCTTCGTATTTACCATGCGTCCCTAGTTGGTCTTGTATCGTATTAAGATAAACTTAGTAAATATCAAGAGCAACTGAGAGATCCGCGAATACTAGATTCCTTTCCATGAAGGATGTTAGAAAACGTCATCCAAAACTGTCACTAAAACTGTCAAAATAGGTTTCTTCAGCTTTTAAGTTGGTCTGGCTGGCTATCTGGCCGATTGACTGGCCATGTATCCATTATGCGTACAGACTGCACCAATGGCGTTACGGGCTGACATTTGAAACATTTACTCCTTATTATGTCTAGAAAAAACTAACACCCCCCTCCCCAAATAGGTTTTAAGTGGGGAATTCAATTTGCAATCTTAGTTTGTTTCCGGCAGCATTCAATCTCGTTTTTTTTTTATATTTCAGACTTTTTTTTAGTGATCACTGCCCAACAAAAGGCGAGAGAAGTAACTAATTCACTGACCATCCCCTCTTTCCAATGTTCTAATTGATCACCCCCAACAAGACATGCGGCCAAAAGACGTTGGCCATTAAGGGCAGTTTCTATTCAGTGATTAACCAGACCTGTTTTGCTTTCGAATAATCTTGTAAATGACTTTAGTAAAAGTTGCATGGTGGTGTCTCTGTTGCCAAAGCCCGGAAACATGCGATGGAATGGTCCGTCAATGAGCATGTGTGGCACGTGCTCTCCACTCAAGCTGTTGACAGTAAGCGTGTCTTTTCCAGAAATGTCACCACATATACCGGGGTCGACCTTGTTCCACAGATATCTTTTGGGCCATTGAACAATATTTTATTTAAAAAGAAAATTAAAAGGAAACTACCCTGGCTGCTGCAGGGTCACACACCATTCCTACATCTATTCCAACTGAAGATGATTTCTGCAAATGTTGTATTGTATATATTAAAAATAAATTCGTAAATCTATAAGCTTTGTCTGTTTAGTTCAGTTGGTAAGAGAGCCGCCTAGCAATTACTAGGTCTTGATTTCAAATCACGGTAGGAAAATGTTAATTTTATGTATCTGTTTGATTTAACTTGACGAGTGTACTTCTCGAAATGTGGTGAGGATTGTTCTTGTTGTTCTTGTTATGGGGGAAATAAAGTCAACTCCAACTTGGACTGGAGTTTGACAATTGACAAACAGGGGGGAGTGGTAGATTGTGGGTATCTTGCCGTAGAGCAACACAGGCTAAGTAAGCAGGCTTGTCTGCCAATTCATTGCTCTTGTGAATTCGATCCACACTGAGTGCCCCATCCGTGTGGCCATGTGCTGTACTAAGCTAAGCTTTTAAATAAAGAAAGATTGCTAATACGTATGATAGATTAAAGAAAAACATATACGAAGGGAGGAAGTCCAGATTATTGACAGATATGTTGGAAGCAGAGAAAAATAAAAGAGGCAGCTCACATCAAAATGTCGACTAAATGCATTAGCCAGACAAGCGCAGATTTCAACTCGATGTGGCTTCCACTTCTCAACAAATATAAACCCGACAGGACAAAGACACAGAAACACCCGGGCCATGCGCTATAAGGGATACCCCCCCCCCTTTAAACATAAATTCTGTTTAACCCATCACACTCAGATTTTACACCTGAAGAGAGCCGAAGAATGGATCGGCCGAAATGTTTACAACAGAAATAACAAGAAGGAGTTCAATCGTCCGAAGAACCATTTGAACATATACGAAGTCTGATGACATACTGAAGATATCTAAACCAAGCGTTGTTCCAGCTTAGGCATGTTCGATTTGATTTGTAGCTGTCACATAAACCAAAAGCAATCTATTGGATCGCTAGACAACATGTTTCTTTTGTGAGCAGACAAAGACATTTTTATATCTTTGCTTGGAAGTGTTGCCTCATCAGCCGTATTCACCAGATATTACACCTTTGGACAACCATTTATTGCAGTCTCTCAATGAAAGACATCCAGTTCCCTCATTTTCTAGCTCTCTTCTTTCTTATCATTTCTTCATTTCTTCAGTCGTATACTTCTTTTGCCCTATTTACTAAAGCTCTTCAAACTTTCCGAAAAGCTCTTTTAGGTCGGCCCTGAAATATCGACATACATAAAACGCAATATATATTTGTTGTGTGTAGCACTTTGCACAGATACTAGGCAGAAATTGCGGGTAGCGACACTTTGACCCTAGGCAGAGATACTACACTTTGACCCTAGGCACATATACTACACTGAACCTGGGTAGAGGGCCGGGGGGCGACACTTACATCATAGGCAGAGTCAACAGATAATCTGATCCTAAGCAGAAGTGCCAATGACGTAAATAACCGTCATTTTTGACGGTTACTACGCTAGTATAGTCTAACATAAGGTCACAAGTACGCGGAAACCAGTGAGGATAGAAATCACTACACAGTAGTAATGTTCTTCGAGACTAGTATGGAAGAAGAAGAAGAAGAAGAAGAAGAAGAAGAAGAAGAAGAAGAAGAAGAAGAAGAAGAAGAAGAAGAAGAAGAAGAAGAAGAAGAAGAAGAAGAAGAAGAAGAAGAAGAAGAACGCCTTTATTTAAGAAACTAACATACATTAACAAAACATGCAAGGGGAGCGTGGTCTTACCTGAAAGTCTCCCAAAAATATTACAAGTAGAAACAAACTTATTTACTTAAAAAACAAAAAAACACGAACTTATTAAATGTAAGCAAAAGGCAACTAGCTTCAGTATGTGGTATAAAGTCTCCCAATAAAAGCATTCATTCACGAATAGCTTAATGAATAACCCACTAAATCCGACACAACGCAACAGGAAGATTTAGGTTATATTAACATACCAACCAGAATTGAGAAGAAACACTTAGTCTACCGGTGGAATAATAAATAATTTTTACATTTTCGCTTAAAGGTGTGCACTGAAATATTGCTTATATCAATGTTTTTAGAAATTTCATTAAACTATTTGCTTATAAAACTAAAATAAGACACACTTCTTAACTTAATTCTAGCAGAGTTCGGTATTTCTGAGATGAGGTGTTAGTATTACTGATACTATTGTTCTAGCAAATGGGGAATCAATATTGAGTCTATTTCTAGTGAAATGGCCATGAATTTCATCATGAGCTCTAATGCAGTTACATAAATACATAGGTGCTTTATGATCTTTTATCCTAATCATTAAGATAAGAATGTGGAGCAATCTCCTATTCTTCATATTTAAAACCATTTTACTCTTTATAAAAGCACTTAAGTGATCATATTTACGTAGATTGAAGGTAAAACGAACACATCTATTCTGTAATTTTTGAATATGTTTTGGTAATTGCTCGGATAAATTTTGTAAAATGATTTCATCATAGTTAAATTGAGGGAGAACGTAGGTTTCAATCGATTACACGGCGGTGGAAAGGCCATCCTATATTTCATTTAATGGTTTGGTAGGCTTTTTACATTCTTTCTCTCGTCTTTTAAATTTGGAGAGATAACAAGACAGCACATTATATTAGAGAGCAAACAGGGGCCAGATTTATCATGAACCCATTAGAAAACTCAAATGGCAATGGGCAGGCTATGTTGCAAGAATGTCAGACAACCGCTGGATATCATGACTCAAAACATGGATCCTC
This sequence comes from Architeuthis dux, assembly GCA_006491835.1. NCBI lineage: Eukaryota > Metazoa > Mollusca > Cephalopoda > Oegopsida > Architeuthidae > Architeuthis > Architeuthis dux. The sequence continues at coordinate 632,338 of VCCN01006152.1, forward strand.
CGGGATCATATTCGAAATTGTGGTCGGCAAGAAAAAGATGGTTTGATGTTTTAGACAGGTTCAGAGGGTACTGGCACCGTAACGCCAAAGAAGGAGAGAACTGGTGGATCTTTGGGAAGGTCTATATCCAACGATAGACGTTAAAAGAATGATTATGCTAATGATGACTTTGTTAAAGACGGCGTGTAGATCGTTTTCTGTATTTTTGATCATCCATCTTTTCGCATTAATATTCTCCACTTGTTTGCAACTTCCATCATTTCTTTTCCCCCCGATTCTTCGTTTAAAAGACCTTATTCTTTTCTTTCATCTTCTTCCAACATTCACGACAACGTTGAGCCTCCTTTGATTACAGTCTTCCTTCTTTTCTCCGCCTCGTTTTCAGATCTCTTTCATTTGACCAGCAGACGACGCCACGGTGAGGAGTGAGGATTTCACACATTTCAGTTTCATCGTGCTCCTCACAATATAGTCTTTTCATCGAACGTTTCATTATATTTCACGACATTCGGACGAACAATGCTTCGATTGGATTTCGACCTAATAAAGTTCTCATCGATTTACTGCCTCCAGCCTCCTTCAGTTGCAGCATATATACAGTTATATATCTATCTTTATCTATATGTGTATATGTAAATATATATGCACAGAGATACACACACATATATACATATA
>VCCN01006152.1:1238517-1253890 GCA_006491835.1 Architeuthis dux
CTATAACCAAGCTACACCAGTAGCTGAAGCAATATATTTGTTCTTATAATATTAAAGCGAATAGACACCACCAAGCCAGACAATTGGTCAGATCTCTTGTGTCAAACCTCCAATGCAAGGAAATCACAAAAGAAAGGACAGATTCTCTTATAGCCAAGACACATTAATAAATAAATAAATAAAACGAAAGAAAAAAAACAATTACTAATACAGTACAAACAGGTGACACAATAGAAAGCATCACATGACCAACATCTGTTGTTAGCATGCAGTGTTAGAGGAAATGAATTGCAAAAAAAAGGTGATCAATGAATAAGTTACTTTTCTCGCCTTTTGTTGGGCGGTGATCATTAAAAAAGTCTGGATTTTCAAAAAAAAAACAAGCGTGAACACTGCCGGGCACAAACTAAGGGACCAATTTAGCATTAGCCTACATTGTAAATTGACCCCCTCTAAAAACCTATTTTGAAGGGGAGTTCTTTTTAATAAAATACGGCCTGTATACATGATACATATATAGCCAGCCAGACCAACTTAAAAACTGAAGAAACCTATGTTGACATATGATATTAAAAGAACCAAAAGCTCACATTTTGTGGATCCAATGCTCAATCATTGAGCAATATCCAAAAATAGTTTAAATTCAGTTTTACTGGTAAAACCAGTAGTATTAGAGTTAGAAACACAAACCTCTCCATCAACAATCCTCTGCTTTGACTCCTAAGACACACACACACAGTGATGATATTATTCTTTCTGGTGCACAATTACATAGGAGGAGGTGTGAGTGGCCTAACAGTTAATGGCACTGAGAATAGAATCAGCTAACCAAGTTCAAGCTCTGTCTAGGACAGTTTGTGTTCACTGTGCACTAATGTCCTTGCAAAAGGCATGAATCCACCTCTCCAGAGCTATGGGTAAATAGCAGGACAGTTGGAGCTCTTTAGTCCATCTTAGGCATCAGCAACTAGCAACTCACTATTGCTACAAACACTGATTGGGTCTCCATGGATTGTTGGAGAAATTGTCTCACGCAACACAGAAGGAGCTGAGCAGAACAATTGCATAGAGCATAATAGCTTGACCAAAGTTCCAGATGCACACTCAGTTCCTGAAAACCAACTATAATAATGCTTAGTTAAAGAATCAAAGATTTAGCAAGACAGCCCATGAGTGAAAGTGTACATATTTATAACTTTTAGCTATTGCAGATTTTGAAAGCATTTAATTGACCGCTAAGTCAATATTTAGGGATGAAGTATGGATCAAGCACCCGCAAATTGAAAGAATTGAAATGGGTACATTTTGCCTCGACACCGGATGACGTCACTGAAATGTCACCAGTCTTACCAAGGTAAACAAATACAATGTATTTTTAGGGAAGATCGCAGCTTTAACATTGCATGGACCTTTTTTTTTTAAGTTTAAAATTAAAAGAGTGAGATCGAAATTAATAATCTCAAAGGTTTTTTTAACCTTTTTTCATCCAGTCCAGAAAGATTATGAGTAAGGTCCATGCAATGTTAAAGCTGCGATCTTCCCTGAAAATACATTGTATTTGTTTATCTTGGTAAGACTGCTGACATTTCAGTGACGTCATCCAGTGTAGAGGCAAAACGTGTCCGTTTCAATTCGGTCAATTTGGGGGTGCTTGATCCATCATTCCTCCATATTTAGCATAGAACCTCAAACTGTTCAGCCTTCACTTGAGCGCTCTAACCACAATGTAAAGTCACATGCTAAAGAAAATATATAGAAGTGAGGTAGTGAAAATTATTATAAAAGCCGAGGCGAGCTCAGCACAATGTCTGAATTTTCAAGTGCAGTTCTGGGTTCAGATAAAATGAAAAGTATGTGTCCTACATAACTGGGGAGCTTTTGTTTCCTTTTATACTTTTTTTGTGTTATTTTTCTCCTTTCATGAAAGCACTTTGTGATTAATTAGACAGTAGCAGTCAGACAAATAGTAAAAGCAATTCATTTGAATTTAGAGCATCTGGCCAGGAAAATGAAAAAGTCAGTTTGTGTAAAGAATGTTTTTCAAGAAAGAAAAAGAAAAATCACTTTCCACAATGAATCCTACCACCAGTTGAAATTATTTTCAAAAATTGACTGAAAACTGCCATGATAGCTCCAAGTTGTTTTTGTGTGAGCTATAACAAATTGGGATAATCTCACCTGAATAAAAATTAAACTCAAGTTTAAAAAGGAAAGTATGTTTGTTGTGTGGGTGTAAGGGAATCTGACAGAATGGTAAATGTGATCATGCCGGGTAGTAGAAATGAAATTGAAATGAATTTCTACTACCCGACATGGATAGTCACATTTCTCTGCAGTGTTCAAATTCCTTCTCATGAAGTCGCTGTGAGTGACGAAATGCATAAAGGTTTATCTTCATGATAATAAATATGTTTGAGACGTAACACGCTTTTCTCAATCTTTCTTTTCCACATTGTCTAATCACATCTACCATGGGAAAGTATGCAAATCTTAACCCATTTAAATATACTCTGTATGAAATTTAAATGTAAACTTTTGCAAAATATAGGCTAACATAAAAACAGCTGAACTTATTTGTATATATTATTCTCCTTAAATCTTATTACTATTATTTTAGTAGTAGCTTTACTCAATCTTATTATTGTTGCTTTTCATCACACTGGATTGATACATTCTTCATTATTACTACTAACTTTTAATTTCTTGATATTGTAAATAGTACATTTTGCCAGCTGATTATTATCAGCTGTAGCAGAGCCTATAACAAAAGTTAGCAATGACAAAAGCCCAATATGAAACTAATTATTTTATTCCTTATTGAAAGATATTTGGTATTCTGAATAAAAAACCTATGTCAACATAAGCTCCACGCAAGTATGGTCTTGGTGAGCAGTCAGTGGAATATGGTAGGTTTTGTCTATTACAAGCTCTTAGAATAAGGCAGGACAATCACAGATCTTTATTGTCAAGAATTTGAGAAAGTGAAAAGAAAAGATTTATGCCCTAAATCTCCCACTTTGATCAATAGAAGGTGTCATTCTCTAGAATGCCAATGTCAGCCGACACTCAGTAAAATAAACTCAGGGGAATATCCAATCATTAGATTGGGATATTTTATTGCATCCCTCCAACTCAACTGGCATAACACATTGAGGTTTCCACTTTCCTAATCAGAACACTAGAATACTTTCTTAGTAGCATATCCTTTACAAGTAGGGAAGAGTCACCAAATCTTTCTTCAGTTGTTAAGTTGGCTGGCTATGTACAGGTCACACCAATGGAGCTAGGGGGCTGAAAATTTAAACATTTACTCTTTATAGTATATGTTTTTAGGATGGGGGAGGGGGTCAATTTACAATGTAAGTTTATGCTAAATCGATCCCTTAGTTTGTGTCCAGCAGCATTCTGCTTGTTTTTTGAAAATTAAGACTTTTTTTTAGTGATCACAGCCCAACAAAAAGGCAAGAGAAGTTACTCATTCATTGATCCCCTTTTCCCAATGTTTTAATTGATCACACCTAACACGGCATGTGGCTAAAAGACGGTCACATGACAGTTTCTATTGAGTGACTAACCAGACTTGTCAGAATTCATTTTGTTCAGAACCCCAGATTCCTTTAAAAAAAGAAATTAAAAAATTTATTTCAAAGTGGTCTTTTATCTATATGTTAATAATGATGATTATGTTTTTGAAAACTAAATTTCAACTTTTGTTGCATTTGAATGGCTTTTTATTCCTTCTCTAAAAATGTGACATTACTTTGAGAATAATCTAATACACAAGAGCAGAGAATTAAATAGCTGAGACATTCGGAAATATAGAGAATGACAAAATAATGAAACAAAACATAGCATGAAAATCAAGGTTCAAAGAAAACAGGATTTAAAAAATGTAGGTATGAACAAAATTAAAATTTTCAGCATCAAATTGACACCTAAGAAATTTTAAAATCTAGCAAAAATCAGCATATTATTCGATTTTAATAAAATTTTGGATACTTATTTATTAAAGGATGAATTTCTTTTTAAAGAATTTTCCATTCCAAATTTAGGAGAAAAATAATTCTTTTTCATATGATTCCTACCCCACCTTTTATTAATTTGATGATTTATTTTATTTACATATATTCATGTTTTCATTGATGTCTACACATTTTACAGATAAATCCATCGAGATATTAATTCTGTTTACCTTTTTTAGAAAAATATTCTGGGACTGCTTGAACGGAACTCTTACTTTGAGATTTTTTAAAAAACAAGAAAATTAAATAAAATATTTGTCCTCAACAAATTTTTAGTTTTGTTCAATCAATTATAATTTAGGCTTTTGATCTTGAAAAAAAAAAATTTTTTCCACTCAATATTTAAAAAAATAAAGATTTTTTTTAATCACTTTTAATGATTATTTCGATTTTTTAAATGTATATTTTTATACTTTCTATATCATGCTTAAACTGAAATTTATTTTAAAATATTATTAAAAAGATGAATAATTAAATATAGAAAAATGAAAAAATATTTACCAGCTGTATTTTTAATATATTCTATTCTGGTTTTTGTTTATGTAAATTGACCACTATTTCAAATTATGAGAGCTGCAGACAACAACATGCCTTTTTTATGCACAGTGCAGCTGTGATGCATTTTAATCTTGTTTATTTTTTCCACTCAAATATATATGTACTGCATTGTCTACCATACATTTTTTTAATCAGGTGTTGCTTACACGTTTGAAATCTTTTTTCATTTTGTTCATACCTAAAAAAATGTCTTAGTTAATGTATAAACAACATTTTCTGTGTATGTGTAATATTAACAAAGCAGAAAATATTTTTTCCATTCATGAAATTCGACACATTCTCCCGGTATATTGCCAGTGCTGCGGCTAAGGCGAACAGGATACTAGGACTGATTAAGCCTACCTTTTCATATATAGACAAGGACTCGTTCCTTATACTATATAAGACTTATGTCCATCCACAGGCCTGGTCACCGTACATGGAGAAAGATAAAAATCTTTTATAAAAAGACGAGCAACTAAGTTAGTACTGGAATTAAAAAGTATGAATTATGAGGATAGGCTAAAAGTGTTATGGTTAACATCGTTAAAAAATAGGAGAGATCGGGGAGACTTAATAGAAATATTTAAGATTATGCATGGTTTAGAAGTAGTAAACCCCCAATGTTTTTGGTTTTTTTACTAGAAGGGGGTACAAGAGACTGAGAGGCCACACATATACGGTAGAAGTAAATTAAAGTAGATTGAATATCAGAAAATTATTTTTTAGCAATAGAGTGGTGGGACTTTGGAATAGATTACCAGAATATGTAGTGCTATCAACAATGTAAATGATTTTAAGAAGAATTATGATGTTTATTACACCACCGCAAAAGGTTTAAGGACCTAGACATTGTGTAAATATGATTGTTATGATTTGTGCTTGTATATACAAATTGTATACTTTTTTTCACACTAAATAAAATTTTTTAAATGTTCTAATTAACAGATTTGTCACTTGACCAGAGACAAAAATCACATTTAGCTATCAAATGAAAGGCAGCTATATATGCAGCAAATTACATGTTCACATATTTCTGATTTAAAAAAAAAATTAGCAGCAAACCCTAACATTTTGTGTTCACTCTTCCACTGAGCAAAGATCTCTCATCCAAAACATTCCTTGCTATTTTCATGCCATATTTAATAATAAGAGAAATAAATCTGGTGTTAATAGCAAACCAACCCACACAAAAAAAATACAATCACAATTATTATTATTATTACTAGTTATTACCAGTGAAAAGATTCACCGATATATTTGAATTCCTATGAAATGACTTTTTCAGAAAAGAAACTAAATATTATATATACGTACACACACACACACCATATATGGTATATTAGCTCCAAATGATAATGTTAATTATAAAATTAACTTTTTCATATGTCGAGCACTCTAATTAAATATTTTCAACAACATATATTGAATTTCTTATATTACAACTATTACACATACACACACATATATACATATATATATAGTAGAAAAATATTTATTGGTTCATTACAACATGTACAGTTGGTTTCACAAGAATTTGATCTTCAGATTGGAAACAGAGGTCTATTAATATACTTATACAGAATTGTGACGCAAACTTGTAACCGATTACTATATATATATATATATATATATATATATATCCACCCACATACATACCCACGTTTCTGTGGTGTTCGAGCAGTTTCTTCATATTCTCTTACATAAAAACTTAATAGTTCATTACTTCAAAGCTGTTAATAGTGTAAATAAATATTTATGTCTTATCCATTACATCAGTTTTTGTTTTTTTTAAAAGTGCCTGAACTCATTTAAGTGAGAGAGTGCATTGTTGTCTCAAATGGTGGGTAGGATATATTTTTTATCAGCAAAATATGAATTTTATTTATGTATTACGGCCAGAGTAATACAGATACAAACAGAAAAAGTCTCACTGTTCATTAGATTATTATAGATTGCAAGGTTTTATCAGAAGTATAAGGGGATAAAACCCTTTGAAATTTTAGTAAATTTATCTATCTAGAGAAATTATGAGTTAGCAGAAACAAGACCAGTATTTTAAACGTTATATAAGTTGACTCAGCCGCTCTAAGATTCAAGAGGCAAAGATTACCAAAATAAAAAAATAAATTTACTTTTTTCCTCTCATCTGCATATAAAATAAGTCAACAGTATATTTACTAAACCACTTCTGAATAAAAGATAAAAATCAAATAGACATGTTTGTAAGATCATCCAGACATCAATTAATAAAAGTTTTTAATTAAAAAATATTTTTCAGTAAAATTTTCAACAAGAATTCCTGATATGATTGTAATCAGTAAACAAAAATGATTTAGATATTTTCTATAGTTTTGAGAAGGGTCATTAATATTCAAATGGTTCTTCGGACGATTGAACTCCTTGTTATTTGTGTTGGATTTTACACCTGAAGAAGGCCGAAGTATGGATCGACTGAAACGTTGTGTTTACAACACAAATAACAAGAAGGAGTTCAATCGTCCGAAGAACCATTTGAATAAAAATGATTTAATTGCAAGCAGAACTGAATACATCTTACAATCAAACAAGTTTTTCAGAATTTTATATTGATGTTCTCTGAAGTTACAAAACTATAGTTATTACTTCTACCAACAAAGTTGGACAGAGATTATGTATTCACCCATGTTTGTCAGTTTGTCCACACTGTATCTCCAAAAGTTCTCAATGAATTTCAATGACAATCTATAGAAGGATGAGCCACTGGCCAAGGAACAGTTGATTAAATTTTGGGAGAGATTCACGATTATTGGGGGGGGGGGAGATGGGTTGTTAACAATTTTTGGACTTTTGGGATGTAATAACACAGTAATGACATCATCACAGTGATTTTTTTTTTGTTCTTGACTTTTAATTTAAGAATTCTTTATGAGCAGCAGGCATTTTTAGAAATAAATATTTTTTTACAAAGTATATAAGGTCATAGCACCTCTCAACCCCCTACATGAAAATTAGCCAATTAATAAATTACTATAACAAAAAATGTGAACATAAGTAAATCTATTAAAACCATCAATAAAATAAATATCAGTTATTCCAAATTGGAAATGTGATACTTCAATAAGGTCCAAGTCATATCAACAATGATTATAATAAGCCTGGATGCTGCAGGGTCAAACTCCACTCATACTCCACCCAAAGATGATTACTGCAACTTGTATTGTATATATGATAAACAGATTTGTGGGTATATAAGACTTGTCAGTTTAGCTCAGTTGATAAGAGAGCTGCCTTCCAATCACATGGTCGAGATTTTAAATCACGGTAGGAAAATATTAATTTTATATATAGGTTTGGTTTAATGTGACATGAGAGACAAACAGTGAAGAGTTTACTCCCTTAAATTTGGTGAGGATTGTTCTTGTTCTTGTTACAGGGGAAAAACAAAGTCAACTCAAAACTTGAACAGCTTAGACATGTGGTAAATAGAAAACTTCTAAAAACATTAATGAAATCATGATCACACACACACACACACAATCTCAATTAAAATTCTTTCATAGAAAATATATTAAGTTTCAAGTAAGAAAAAAAATCAAGTAAGTGTAATAGATGCTTCAAAATAGTAATCAGAAAGTATGTAATATATAATAAAAATGAACAATGAGACAATGAATGATAATATTGATAATTTAGTAACATGAGAGCTACCTTCCCACGTTAAATTTTATATGATTACTACATTGTAGTTTTAAACAATGTTATTGCTATGACTACAAATTATCATTTATTAATAATGGCAGGTTAATGATAATGTTAACCAAGCTTAACATTATCATTAACCTGCCTTTGGAAAACCTTTTTAAACTAGGCATCCAGAATGAGGTAGTGTAAAATCAAACAAAATTTTTAAGAGTTAATGTTGTATGTATAAAAAGTAGATAAAAGCAATAATTGTCTTTATGAGAAATAAATCTCTCAAAAATTAAATGATAAAGCTTTTACTTCGAGTTTTACTCAAAGGGGTGTAGGAAAGTTTGATTTTTTTTTTATTAGGTATTATTTATTATCATCATCTTCGTTCTCGTAGCAAAAAGACTAGCGTTAAATAAAAAAATTAAAAAATTAAATTTTAAAAAGACCTTCTGGAAAGCTGTCTGCTACACGAAGGTGTGACGGTAACGTGTGAAAAAAAGTCCCCATTACATAAATGACTAACACGCAAGTTTCAAAATACAATTAAAAATTATAATTTTTAAAAAAATAAATGAATAATAACTAGATGTTTTAATTTTACAAACATAATGAAAATGTGTGTATATTCTGTAATTTTGATTAGTTTTATTCCAACCAATTGTTCTCAACGATCACGGACTGCTATCTCATTTTTGTTTGGTTTCATTTCATTGACATCCACCATTTCATTTTCAACCCATCCATTCTGCGACCTTTCTCAAGTGTATAATCCATACGGTTCAGAAGGAGGGTTTCCTTTTCAATGTTGTTCCCTATCGTTATAACTGTGACAGTGTGTTTTAACAGATACAACGATCAAGTGAGAAGATTGGGTGGGAGACACTACCAGGGGGAAACGACTAGAGAGAGACCTCGCTTTCCATTCCAGATTATTATGTGCAACACATGAAGGCCGTACAATGGATCGGCCGAAACATTGTGGTAACAAGAAGAATGAGAACAACTCTTGATAATTTTAATTTTTAGAAAAATATACTACTTGCAGTACACTCTTTAACCTTATTGGGCCATTTACGAAGAGAAAGAAAATAAAGAGAAATGGGGTGAGTAATGACAATAGAGACACTTACCGGCTCTAAAATATATTTCTTTTTAACCTCAAAAACTTTAAATAATGCTAAGTACTCGCCATAAGACGACTCAACTACTTAATAGATTTTTTTTTTTCTCAGGAAATATTCAATTCGTTCGGTTACTCTTCATTATTATTGTTGACAGAAATGAGAAATGGATTCGGAATCAGAAATCAACAAAAAAGAAAATCTTTTTTAATCGGACATTTCACAGAGAGCAAAACACCTTTTAAGATGAAAAACATTTCAAATTTTTAACAAATGAATGTAAATTTTAATGATTGTAAAAAAAAAAAAAATATGTTCTAATTTTCAGATTAGAAATATTCGTGTTTGTTTATACAAGAAAACCCAATTTATTGACAAAAAAAAGAGAAGGAAAAAAATAACCAAGAGCTTTAAAAAGGTTGGGAGAGAGACAAGAGACAAATAATAACCAACATTTATTTTGAATTTCAAATGAATAAGTTTAAAGTGGGTGGGAACATTGGGAGTATCAATTATCTGCTTTCATTTTCTTTTTTTGCGACGGTTGTTTTACTTCATAAACAGATCAGGTGAGAAACTGATAGTAAGCATTTTTTAAATATAGTTTTTATTTGAGTCTATATATTTTATTCAAACCTTCATTTAGCCTTTGGAATGGACGTCCTGATAATAAAACTAAAAAGAAATAACACGCTCACTCAGTAGAGTAATTTAATAAACAGAAATATACAAAAAATAAAACTTTTTTTCTGGTATTTTGGTTGAAGTTCTGCAGAGAAAAGGTAAAGCAGGGGGAATTTTCTCAAATCAACATGTCATAAATTGTCCCGTAAAAAAAGGGGGGGGGGCTTCAGGAGATTTAAACAGAGTTGGTTTATCTATATATATATTTTTTTTTTTTTACACTAACAAATTTGTTTAGATTTGCTGTGTTAACCAAAAAAAAAATAGACAATTATTTTTTAATGTGATTCTTTTTCTTTTAAGTGAACAAGGAGAAAAAACTTACGCTTTTCTTTTCATTCCAGAGCTCATCAGTAGTGTAGTATCTGTTTCGCGTCGAAGAATAAATAATCTTTTAACAAAACAGGTGCTTAATTACAATTAATAGAAAAGAAAAGTTTACGTTGTTATGTTATTATTACCAATGACAACCACCTACACACGCCTAACTAACTATTTATACGGTGGACACATCAGCACTTTAAGACTAGTCGTGTACGTCCATACAGGGAGAGATTATTGAAGTTTGGGAAGGGGGAATAAACAAGTAAATCTAAGCAACAACAAAAAATGTCCCAAATCAAATACCGTCACTTCCCTGTTGACGCGACTCCAGCCATGTTTCATCACGTGGGTTGCACCTCAGTGACGTCATCCGCGCCAAATCACGGATTCGTTTGAAATTTAAATAATTCGGAGAGAAAAAAGACTTTTTTTTTAAAAATGACATCGTCCAAGCCTTCGGTACAACTTAGTCACGCAGATAAGCGGGCTGTAGAAAATTCCGGAACCGTTTTCCTTCATGAATTTTCTCATTTCTTTTATTTGCCGAACGTGCGCGGGTGTGGAATCTTCACACTCACACCCGCTACGTGACGTTAGCTGAATTTCAATCGGGACCACCTTCGCTAAGTTATGCCAAAATCTGAATCCAAAACCTTTGATTTAAACGATGTCTTTAACTTATTTTAAAATTTAAAATGAATCTTCGAACAAACACTAAAAGCAAGAGAAAAATATATTAGTACAAGACCTCCATTTTAAAACTACTAGGGCAGTTCCCGTTCCAAAGGTGCATGTTCGGAAGGGGCCGGATTTTATGGTGTGTAGAGCAGCCTGCCTTAATAAACTATAATGTAAAATAATTTCAAACTCGACACTGCACTGCCCTGTGTGCTGACTAATGTATGGCGAATGTCAACTTCGTACAATGGCGAGTTGTTGAGTAATCGCAGTGCATACACACACAGATTTCTTCAATTGTAGTTAGATTTAAGGTGTAACATTTTGTTAATTTTAATATATTAATAATTTATCAAGTTGTAATTGATATTATCCAAGGTTATATGTCTTCAAGTAGATAAATTATATTTTTAAATTTCACAAAGTTGAACATAAGTCACTACAATTGCACAAAGTAAAATGCATTACAAAATTCCATAAAAACAACTTTGAAAAAGAATTTTAAAAAAACATGAAATGATTCTTTTTTACTCTTTATAGCTCTACTTATTTATTGATTAATCACTGCTACCCACAACACTGGTTTAATGCTGGGTTTAGGTTATTTATGTGTTCTAACATTTATATGTATATATCTATGTATCCTGACTTTGCCCAACCCTAATCGTTCATAGTAGAAACTTGAAATTTTGCACACACACTCCCCTCAATGAGTAAGGAAAACGATTTTTTTGTTTTTTGAAAATTCCCCCTCTAAAAAAGTTTTTAGGATGGGTTCAATATGCAATGTAAGATTATGCTAAATTGGTCACTAGTTTGTGCTCACTTGTTTTTTTAGTGATCACAGCTCAACAAAAGGCGAGAGAAGTAACTTATTCATTGATCACCCCTTTTTCCAACTTTTTAATTGATCACCCTCGACACAGCATATATGGGTGGCGGTGATTCATAATTTCCCTTGGAATGCTAGTATTTCTTACTTTTATCTATTTTTTTATTTAGTTAGTTGATAAGGTTGTTTTGGTCACTTCTTTCTTTCTTTGTTTCTGTTAATATGGTCACTTTTGTAACATCCTGGATAATTTTCAAAATTACATTCTACAATCAATATGAAAATTCATTATGTTGATTTTTCTCATAGGTCTCAATTTTCTTTTCTTAGCCAATACAATTTAAATTCTATAATTATATTATATCTAGATATTTTATATCTAAAATTATATAGCCAACTCCACCACATTATTACAGACACAAATCTGTGCTAAAAGTGGATCACAGCACAATAAAATTTGAATTTTAACATTCATCTTTTCTGACCAATAATAAATAGAACGCAAGCAGCCAATCAGTCGATTTAGTCCAGACATGGGCAACCTTTTATTTTATTTAGCGAGCCACATAAGACATTTTTCTTCTCTATTTTGGGCCACAGATTCACTTCAAAAATGTCGATTGTATTACAGAAAGCATACTTAATTTCTATTTTAGACAAACGTATGAATTACAATTATTATATTATTGATTTGTGAAGCCAAAACAATAGTAGAATTTACAATATAAAATTGAGTTTTAAATAAATGCCAAGATTGGCCGATCCACCCAATCACTATAAAAAATACTTCAGTAATCGGGAGATGTTAGAAGCGATAACATCAAGTTAAAATGCAACTTCTCAACTTCAAACCATCTTCTTAATCACCAAGAAGAAATGCTGAACAAAGTTGGTATCCAATAAGAATATTCTGATCCAGTATTTCTCTTTGTGAAATACAACAGATGTTCCGAACACCATTTGTCTTTTCAAATGCAAATCTTTGTGTGAACTTCAACCAACAGTAATTTCATTCAAGGTTTGTTTATTACTTTTCTCCCACTATGAACTTACATATACATATGAGTATATTAACCTCACCCTTAGTTACACACTACTGAAATGAGATGAACCTACACTCAGTGATGGGTTTTGTGCAAACCGGTTACTAAAATTACAGAAGTTTGCAGTTTTTATTTTTTTAAATTTGAAATCCATAATGAATATAATTTTTTAAAAATCGCAAGTAATTGTTTATGCTTTCAGTAATGTTTTTTTTCACACATGCTGCCAAAATATGTAAAAATAATGTATGCTGTCCAATGAACAACGATTATACGCGACTGAACTCTACAATTACCTATGTTAATCTAAGTAATACCTGAAATAAAATGAAAATAAAATTCCATTTATTGCAAATACTCGATCAACAACAATAAATCGTTTTTTTCTTTTCATAAATCACGTACAGACACATACGATCGTAAATAAAATCCTTTTCTTCTCTTTATGAATCTTATACACAATATATGTTATAAGTACTAATTCTTATCAGAAACAAATACCAGATTTACAATAGATGCTTCTGTTTTCATAAATTGTAAACATTAACATACACCCATCGCAGTAATTTTAGAGAAAAAAAAGGTTAACCCGTGCTTTTGGTAAATAATAAACTCTGAAAAGAATTGACCAATCAATGTTCGGTAAAACCGACTTCGGCAAAATGATTTTTGGTAACGTGAATGCCACCCAGCGTGTAATGAAATACACTCTGGTTGTGTGTTCGTGTGTTCGCTTATTGGAAGACCTGAATTCGGGGTGATAGTATTGGCACTTGCACCGAAATTCCATATCATGTTCTCTGGGTTAGGATTTTGGTCAAACGGTTGACCGGGTCACACGGAAGTCACAACAAAGAAAATGCGTTCGACCAACCAGCGTGGTTTAAGGGTGCGTCGTGATTTCAAATCGTCCAGTAGTTAGAGTCCGACACCCATCAACGACGGGTCAAAAAGCTAGGTAGCTTGGCTCCTCAGCCCATCAGGGTGAGGGAGGAGAAGGAGGAGGAAGAAATCTGATTTGAACTACTATCATCACACTAGTTGGTCACCCACGGCAAGGCAACAAGGAACAGAATTTAACAACTCGTTTAAAATGTTAACCGAAACAGAATTCAATACTCAACGGGAATAAAACAAACCCATATTTTCAATTGAAAATAATGAATTTTGTCGTCTTTCTATCCAGCCACGTGGGAGAGCCTTTCTTCGGTATGGACCAAAATGTTTTGTTTCCCCTCACAGTTTCATCTCTCCTGTAAATGTTCAACCAGCAATATTCTACAAGCGCACACATACTCTAATCCTGTTCAAAAGTTCCAATCCATTAGTAAATAATCCTGTTTTGACAGGTACTATGCCAGTTATTAGTTACATATTGGCACTACTCAATAAAATGGATCCGCTACTAAAAAAATACTAATGTTTTGTGCGTTCAATTCATAAGGCCTTCGTTACCTCCGTAAATTTGTTAATTTTGAGAAATTTTTACAAAATGTTTTATTTATCTTAATTTCTGTAGCTGATAAGCCCTGAAATGCAACTTTATCCAATCTTGGATACATAATTTTCAAAATTTTCCGGGGGACCATGCCCCTAGACACCCTAAAAGCCTACCCACTAATTTTAGAAGACGGTCAGCTCAACAGGTTGGATCCACCCCTGACATTCATATTTATAAATCATTCTGTACGTAGAATATTAACAGAAAGTTTAAGACCTAACTTATCTTTCTTTCTAATGCAATGTTATTGTTTTTTTTAAAGTCCTTTTGTTAATCTGATGACATGGAGCCTTGTTTATTTTATCTGCCAATTTATAACTGTTGCGAATATTTTAAAATAGAGGAGAGGTGATCAATGCACGACTACAGTTCAGTCCTGGACTGGTAACATTCAAACTGGCTTTGTTTCTTTTTTCAAGGTTTTATCACAATCTAATGTATGCGAGTTCTGTCCAAAAAGTATTCATTCATCTTCTTATTTGTCGTCGTCGTCGTTGAGGACGACGACAACGACCGACCTGCCTACGACAATAGTGCCTTAGTTCCCTTCAAAGTAATCCCCTTGGGGCCTACTACACTAATCCTAGCACACTCCATTTTTCAACACAGTCTCGTTGTATTCTCCTTAATCTCGTCTATGGTCTGAAATCATTTTGATTAAAGCCAGAAGTCCCAGGGGGGTGCTGACAAACCTGGATGATGCAATGTTTTGCCAAAGAACCCTGCTTGAGACATGAACAATGACTCGATTGGTCATTGTGAATGCAACGTTCACACAGTACACATGCTCACTCATTGGCGTCACACTACCAACTGAGTAATGTCACAGGGGAGTGTCTGTTGTCTTTCCGGACAGACCACATATTAAGTAACTTTTCCTTTTAGCATTTGTGCCGATTCATTCAGATATCAAGTTTATAGTCCGGAGGCCAGCAGGGGCTACCGTGCACCCACCC
>VCCN01006152.1:1266518-1286547 GCA_006491835.1 Architeuthis dux
CCTAATTTTGGCGAGGACTGTTCTTGTTCTTGTTACGGTAAGTCAACAAAAATAGAAAGTTTGAAATTTGTACCTTTGACTTGGTTGTTGCCAGTCTATTAAACAGCTCATCCAATTGTTCTGCTTCTTTGCCTATCTTTTCAGCAGCTGCTTTTCTCTCTTCATAATTCTTGAAGGAGATTTTCCTGTTAAACAAAATAATAAAAATCAACTTGATTTATCAATCAGAATCATTTTGATGCATGTGTTTAAAGGCCTGTACTGTACAATACACTGACTTGTTTTAACCAAACTCAAATTCCCATGAATGTGGAATTTTGAAAGGGTAAGATTTTGTTTAGGAAAAGAAATAATTAAATATATTAAAAAAAATATACTTGAACCATAAAAAAAGAAAGACAAAATTCTAGCAAAATAACTGAGTTTAGTTTTAGATGAATTGATGGTTCACTTTTACAGGAACCATTTTTCATGATAATTCTGTTAATATAACTTAGTTTTTCATATGCTTATGGTTCATGTCTTTCAGGTCCAGGTACACAATCTTTTAACTGAAACGCTTGAGACCAGACACTTTTCAGAATTCAGAATCTTTTTGATCTTGGAAGGGTGGCACAGGTCCTGTATATAGGGTAGACAATTAAGTCAATTGTTAGGGAATGGCATTGTCTTTGCTGTGAACCTTGTAAATATTTAAACTGAGTGGGGTAAATTTAGGCTATAAACAATATTACAGTTTATTTGTACAGTAGTAAATGAAATGAGATAAAGAT
This sequence comes from Architeuthis dux, assembly GCA_006491835.1. Lineage (NCBI taxonomy): Eukaryota > Metazoa > Mollusca > Cephalopoda > Oegopsida > Architeuthidae > Architeuthis > Architeuthis dux. The sequence continues at coordinate 1,267,292 of VCCN01006152.1, forward strand.
AGAGACCATAAAATTACTCTCATACTTTTTATTTTTGAATAACAAAAGAAAACATTAGAAACCATCAAGCATTGGTTTCTTCAGTTTTTGAGTTTGTCTAGCTGGCTATGTATGTATCATGCATACAGGCCACACCAATGGAGCTAGAGTGCTGAAAATTTCAACATTTGCTCCTTATTATGTCTAGAAAAAATGTTTTTGTTTTTTGAAAATTCCACGCCTAAATAGTTTTATTTTTTTAAACAAAAGGTGAGAGAAGTAACTTGTTCATTGATCACCCCCAACATGGCATGCTGCCAAAAGACATTGATCACCCCCAACATGGGATGCTGCCAAAAGACGTTGGTCGCATGATGGATTCTATTGAATGACTAACCAGTTTAATTGCTTTTTATTTTTAAGTAAAAAAAGCTCCAAAAAAACGATCATTTTTTCCATGGAAAATATGTTTGGTTTTTGGAGTTTTTGGGTTTGCAGAATTTCAGATAAGAGATTATGTACCTATATTAGGTTTCATATTTTTCTAATTTACTGTATTTTCTGCCACATAATGCCTGTTTCATTCTGGGATTGTCTAGGGGCCATTCTGGTGAATAGAAGTGTATGGATATCAGTCACCTCAACCTGTTGGACTACCCCAAACTATGATGTTGGTTATATAATGCACAGAGTGATTTGGGAACAATTCTTTTTGGGGGGGAAAGTACACTATAAGTATATTATATGACAGAAAAAGACTGTCATTTCACCAAAGCCATTAAAAATTTCAATGCAATTATAAACCAAAATGTTTTACTGAAACCCATTAAATCTAGGCTAAAAATAAATAATCAATTTTTTTAACAGTCATTTTTATAAAGCAAAATAGGATTTATTTAAAATATCAACACAAGTGACAAGGTGGGTGGGAACAGCAATATTTCAAAATTTCTCTACGTATAAGTTACAAATTCTTTACAATTTGCTGACGGCTATAATAAATTCTGTTAAAATTCTTGTTTACATTTATCATCAATGTTTTTTTTGTTTCAAAATGACTTATGAATCAAAAGTGTTTTTTTGTTATTTTGTAAATGGTTATTTAACTCTTTCCTCCCTAGCAGTCATGTTTGATTACTTGCCTGACTGCCTGACTCCCTTCGTCTAACAAAGTGCCTTGTGCCCTGAAACTAATCTAACAGCCTGTTGCTGACCAAAAAGATTCAATGAGCAGCAAATAAATTGCTATATCTCTTAATATTAAATGTACACTTACTAAATTTTCAGTGATTATTCCCAATGTATCACTCCTAAGTCCGGTGAAATAAAACCAGCAAAAAGTTAATTGAAAAAGGTATTATTATCGATTGATTGGCATTGTCATGATGTAAATTTGCAAACCTTTCGTTGTTTATTTTCAATAATATTAATAAATTATTATCTACAAACTGCTTAGCGGTATCAGGTAATTGTGTAGCTGGTCCAGGAATGTTTGGCTTTCTGGTTTTAAGAAAAAGATATGCTTTGAATAATATAAACATGTAGATTCTCATTAAAAAAGAAAAAAGAAAAAAGCAGTTTACCGTTGTAAGATTGCCTTCAAGTATTGCTGCAGAACCTTTTGTGCTGCTTTCACAATAATTTTGTCATAAGCTTTAGGTCGAAGATGCTGGAAGTCATTGTTGTAATCTTCTAGAGTAGCACAAATTGTGTTGACTGCATCATCTCCAGTCATCCTGAAAATAACATTTTTTTTTTAATACTTGTCAATGACACGCACAAAAAACCTAAAAATTGTCAATTGTTTAAAAAAGAAATGTAACAATAAGTGGAAGACAATTGGTGAATTATGGTGCATGGTCAGCACAAGTGAAATATTAAGATCTGCATAAGCAATGACCTGGCCTGACTGGAAGTTCATGAAGTATGTTTAACTCTTAAATTCATAGACCACTTGTAACCACTTGTAATTGACAGTGGAACTCTTCAATGAATAGAATTAAAAATAGTGGAACTCATCTGTGAATTGAATAGAAAATAATATTTAATAATCCATCTAATGGTCAAAGAGGGATACTTTTAATTTATTTCCCTTGATAATGACATTCAATTTTTAAAAAATGAATCTATAGTTAAAACCCTGCTATCATACTGTTTATTTTCATAAATCAACAAAGGTACAATATAGAAATAATCTAGAGGATGAATGTAACCATGAACAACATGCTTGTAGGTAATCAAAATTTGATCAACAAAAATTGGGATTGATCCAACATTGGTTACTTACAAACATGCTTTTTTCTTCTTTTTTAACAATTACCTTCATCTTGTATGTTTTAAAATTGTCTGAAGGAGAAGTTTTTTTTTTTTAATAATCAAGTTGTCTACAAAATAATTAAAAAAATAAAACAAAAATCATAAAAAAGAAGGTTTTTCACAACGTTGTAATCCAAACTGGTAGCAAGATTATTAAATGAGAACTTTTTACAAAAGGACAAATTTAAACAATGACCATCTTCATTTCATCTTAATTTTAGTTGATTTACATTGCAACTACTCGGACTAATCTGTGCTGTTTACTCACTACAGTAGACTGACGCTCTGAGTTGTGGTGGTGTAAAGCAACTAAAATTAAGATGAAAGAAATGCTAGTCAAAAATCAATAATGGTTGTCAATACTTCATCTAATAAAAATACAAGTTAATATTACTGCTGACCATCTTTGTTTAAGACAATACAACAGTTAGACATTCAGTAACATTTATATTTGACCACTGCTTAGACATTCAGTAACATTTATATTTGACAACTGCTTAGACGTTCAGTAATATATTTATATTTGACCACTGCTTAGACATTCAGTAACATTTATATTTGACCACTGCTTAGACATTCAGTAACATTTATATTTGACCACTGCTTAGGCATTCAGTAACATTTATATTTGACCACTGCTTAGACATTCAGTAATATATTTATATTAGACCACTGCTTAGACATTCAGTAATATATTTATATTTGACCACTGCTTAGACATTCCATAACATATTTATAATTTGAGACTTAATAGAAATGTTTAAGATTATGCGTGGTTTAGAAGTAGTAAACCCTGATGTATTTTCTTTACTAGAAGGGGGTACAAGGGACAGAGGGGTCACACATATACAGTAGAAGCAAATAGAAACAGATTGAATGTCAGAAAATTCTTTTTTAGCAATAGAGTGGTAGGACTTTGGAATAGATTACCGGAATATGTAGTGTTAACAACAGATGTAAATGATTTTAAGAAGAATTATGATGTTTATTATATCACCACAAAAGGTTTAAGGCCCTAGACATTGTGTAAATATGATTCTTATGATGTGTGCTTGTATATACAAATTGGATACTTTTTTTTCACACTAAAATAAAAAATGTTCAAACACTGACCATCTTTGTTCAAGACAACAGTATTTGTAGATTTAAAGGATTTAGCAATCATTATTTGCAATTGTGCCTAATAAGGAAAAATGTTGAATTCACTTACCACTGCTTGGATATAAGTAAATCCAGATGGCCACTGGTGCGCAAGTCTAACAGCACTACTTCCAACAAAACATCTAATCTGACAGAAAAAAGCAACAGAAAAAATTATCAAGGATACAGAAATAGGAAGTGTTTGAAGTGGATTAAATTTTTTTGCATTTTCAAATATTTCTGCAATTGAAGTGAGAGAAAATCAGCCAATTTAACAATAAGTAATATAGTATGTGAACTTGAAACAACACGTGTCTATGTTAACTTTCCGTTGGAATTACAGTAACATCATTCTTTCCTTCTTCAATTTCTTCTTCGTTTTCTTTTTTTTTTTAAATGTGAGCAAAATATGTCATTTTTTAAAAATAAATTATCTGCCTATATATTTTGTTTCCATATGTAAATTGGTATTGGTAGAATACCGAAGAAAAAGAAAAAAAAAAAAATCAAGACTATTGTAATATACAGGCCTCCTGCGTTATAACCTGGGTGTTGGGGTCCAAGAAAGCCAACCGTGTTATAACCAAGCCGCGATAAGTGTGGGGTGGGTATGAAAAGACAGACAATAGATGAAAAATTGCAAACATTGTCCATCATATAAAAACTAAGTGAGATTTCAAAAAATAAACAAAGGCATTCTTTAACCCATAAGAACCCAGTGACACTGGTGTCACATACACTTTAAAGGTTCTGAAAAGTTCCTTAAAAAGCTTTATCCTTGATTTTAACTAATGAAGTATACTAAGTAACATCTACTGAACATCCTGGTGCAGTCACATGACTGTGTCAATTCACCTACCAAGAATTCCATTTCCTAAATCGTGGGAGAGAAATAACTACTTTTAAAAACCTTGTTTTTGTTACTAAAAAGTCAGTTGTAACCCATTTAACAATTCTAATGCTTTAATAATATGTCCTATATTACATTTAACCTATTCTGACCATGTATTTTGAACAAATTGATATAAAAAAAAGTTAGGAAAATATCGCTGTGACATATATGTCCCTTCAAGCTTTTAGTGTTAAAATACTCATGGATAAAACATTACATTGCTACAACTTTACAAAATGTTTCTAATGCATTTTATGATGCATAATTTGTTTTTCTGTGGGTCTGGGTTCTTATGGGTTAATCTGTGTCTTCTATTAAATAATACCACCAAAATATATTACAAAGTATACCAAATTTCCAAACGAGCTGAAAACCAGCTCAGAATAGCACGAGAACCATGGAAAGAGCAATGCTAGGATAACTCTTAGAGATAGAAAAAGATCAACATGGATCAGAGAGAGGACTAGAGTGAAACATATACAACTAATTAAGCAGCAAAAGTGGAGATGGGCTGGCCACCTAGCAAGAAGACATGACAATAGATGGGGGGAAAAGACTAACTGATTGGTGCCCATGGGACAGTAAACGAAGTAGAAAAGGACCAGATACAAGATGGAGGGACGAGATAGAAAAGTTTGCCAGTAAGACTTGGCAGAGGTTAGCACAAGATAGGACGTCATGGAAGGAGATGGGAAAGGCCTTTGCCCAGCAGTGGACTTATGATGATGATGATGATGATGATGATGATACCAAATTTCAGTATTTAAAAACAAAATATTTATATTAATGACTTAACCCTTTGAACCCTTGGCCCTGTATCTGAGCTCCTGAGGTGAAAAGGCAAAATAAATAATATTAAAAAAAAAGGTTTTGTTGACACCTGAAATGTTTTTGTCTAATTCATTTCATATATACAGTTGGTTTGCCGGCGTAAGCCAAATATATTTCTTAGTGGGGGTGAAGTAGGGTGTGGTAAGAGTTGTGTCATCTCTGTCATCAAATGGGCTTAGTGATGTAGTGAAATATCTGGCTTACAGGTTCAAAGGGAAATTTTGTTTTGATTCACGGTTTTCTGGACAAGTGGGCAATAGTATAGATAAACATGTTGGGGTCTCCCAACCACCCACGTTATATCATGAACCGCACTACAAATAACCGCGTTATATCGAGGGATATATGCTTGTATTAATCACTGCTACCCACATATTGTCAAAATATCCAATTGAAATTGTCAACTTACTCGGACTTCACTCCTTCACCTTAAAATAGAAAAGTTTTATGTATAATATCGCAATCACTCTGTGGACTTAAGCTTAAAATAGAAAAGTATATGTTCACGCATACAGCCCACACCAATGGAGCTAAAGTGCTGAAAATTTCAACATTTGCTCTTTATTATGTCTAGAAAACTTTTTTATTTTTTGAAAATTCCACACCTAAATAGGTTTTTAGTCGGGGTTCAATATGCAATGTAAGTTTATGCTAAATTTGTCACTAGACTGTTGTAGTTTTATTGCCAACTCAACTTGGGCATACCTGGCTAAACTTGGTATGTCTGCATTGAAAGAAGGAACTATATTCAGAGGCTCATATACCATAGCATGGGGGTGATTAAATAAAGATAAACGAAAAGAAAATATCAAAAGTTCAAAATATACAGATTGACACTAAAACAATCGATTTGACACCTTTGTAAATAACAGCAGTACTTTTGATAACATCAAAGGGTAACTCAGGAGAAAGGAAGAAAATAGGATTCAAAACATCGAATTGATGGCCAAAATAGAAATCTGTTTAATAAACGAGCATGGGTGAATTCAAAATAGCCAAAATTCAAAATATACAGAATAAACAGGATGAAATTAATTTAACTGTTAGAAACTATAAATAACCACACTATAAATCAGACTGATAGAGCTAAGATGACAGAGAGTGTCCCACAGATACGGATTGAGTGGTCATCCCTGAAGCCTACCTAGACACCCATTCTCAATCTCTCAATTTTATAAGAATATTTATGTTTGAAAAACTTTCTGTAAAATTACGAATAAACAGTATATTCTTTTACAAGAAAAATCGTCTCCCTTTGTTATGTTCCAGGCCAATTCTTTCCAGAGACCAACCTCCGTCTTCCCGAGGTCCGGACACATCATGCACCCTGACACCATCCACAACAAGGAATGATGAAGCCAACCAACTGTCGTTGAACGTTTATCGTCAACCTCCGACAAGGTGATAACGTTAGACTCAAAGATTGAACAGAAGCTGCACCTACATGGATCTGACATTCTCAAATTGTGATAGAGAACCAACAAAGGTTGGTGATATCATGAGATATTATTGGAACAGCCTGGGTTAGTGGTAATAAAATGGTTAGTGGTTAGATGTTTAAGCTCTGAAACTATGCCTGAACCCAGTGTCATCATCTGATGAAGAATTTGTTGATAGTCCTAATGCTGTTTTCAGAGCAGTAGTTGTACGAATTGTGTTTTAGTTTGAAATATATATTCATAAATAAAGCCACAAAGAGACAGACAATACCATTACCTCTTCCAACGAAGTTGGAGAGGTATATGTGTTTGGTCCCATCTTTCCAGATTATAATTCCAAAAGTACTGAATGGATTTCAATGAAATTTTTTTTTCTGGAAGGGTGGCCATGGGGTAAGGAAGTGTTGGTTGAATTTTAGGGTGGATCCAGGAATATTCTTTTGCTTGATAGGTTTTTTTCCATACAGTTATGTATACGCTCATGTCTGTCCATACAATATCTCCAAAAGTTCACAATGAATGCCTATGAAATTTTATGGGAGGATAAATAATAGGCTATGGAAGAAGTGATTAAATTTTGGGATGGACCCATGCACAATTACCTCCCATAGCTTTATGTCCACACCACATAATATCGCCAAAAGTTCATGTCTGTCCACACAATATCTCCAAAGGTTCTATGGAAGGGTGTGCTATGGACTACGGATGAAGTGATTAAATTTTTGGACGGATCCATGCACAATTACTTCCCTTGACAATGGCGTTGGCAGAGGTATGCGCTCTTCGAGTGCTTTCTAGTTAAATAAGGAATACATACCCAAAATCTCCAACATCAATGAATTTGTCTGAAAGTTGGTGGAACTGGTCTTTGCGGATCATGATGGCATCTTCATCTTCATCTTCGTCTTTTAGCTGTTCTTGCCCTTCTAATTCAAGGAATTGTTTGCGGAGTCGTTTGACATAATCGGCAAATGATAGACAGTTGTTCACGTGACCAATCTGCAAGTTTAAATCAGGTCACAAATTACAGTTATTTACAATAATATAAAGTTTTATATACAACATGACAAATATCCTCATTATTATTATTTTACTAGTCATATGCCAGTGTTTTAATGTTGGAGATATACTTTTGCCATTGTGCATAATATCAGGTTTTGAAATTTTTGGTAATCCATACTTCAGCTATCCCATGAGATGCTTGTAAATTTAAGCAGGTTTTCACTCAATACCCACTTGACCTTTGAACTGAGTTGACAGGTAAAAGACATCCACAATAAAAAAGGCATATTTCACTAAATTTTAAGTAAAAAGTAAAAAAAATATTTTTTTCAAAATCCAGTTAAGTAATCATTAAATCAGCTAATTTTCATTGAATCCTATTTCTATAATGTGTATATTTGGAAGATTTTTAATTACAGAGTTTAAATTTTTCTGTTGGCAGAAATCAAAGTAATTTTGGATGAGAAAAATTGACATTAAAATCTTATGGATGCAAAAGCAATTTTAACATTTTTTTAAAACTAACTTTATTTTATACTCTTGCAATTAAAACCAAAATTATGTTCATATTTAAATTATTGCAATATATTTTTAAATTTTTATAAAAAAGTCTGATCATTGCTACAATTCACTATGTTTTTGGTACCTACCTAGTTGAGACATGAATTATACCACGTTATGCAGACATTTTTGTGTTATGTATGCATAATATGAAAGGTGTATCTGGTCTACAATCTTAGATATGAACAAAAACAAAACATGACAGGTTTTGTGAATTACAAAGCAGAAGACACTGGCTTTTATAGAGAGATTTGTTGGCTCGTTATTAAAGATCATCCAAAAATCTAAACAAAATAGGCTCAAAAGAATTGCGCCAACGAAGTAGAAAAAGGCGCCAGCTCAAACAGCAGTTCAACAATTATTCTGGATATCAACTATTTTTCGACCAATGAAAAGATTTAAAATCCAAGGCCCATGGGAGCCTACCTATTTACCTTATAAACAAATTGACAGACAGAGTTGCAGCCCGTTTGCCAGTCAGCACGGCTGTATGACATTCACCTGCACATGCAAGGCAATCTCACATTCACCAACGAGGCAAACAAGTAAGTCCTTGATTTATACACATTTGCATACACTCATTTACATGACAAGTGTTATTCCAACTTCTTAAGAACTTTAATTCAATTGACTCTTGTTCCAATCAACTTATGAACTCTTTTCGATGCAAGACACATCACAATCATTCATTCATTGTTACTTCAACTTATAAATAAATATCACATATGTCGGTATATTTGTCTTTCCATTCGTCTCCTGTCCTTAAAGATTATATTAGATTATACTTCATCTGGGTTGATAAACACTTTGACTGCAAGACCAATCAGTACAAAATCAGAAATAAAATAAAATAAATAGCTTCAAACAAGACTTGAAAGATGGGCTTCTGAGGAGTGGGATGAGAGTTTGGATCAAGTTTACATCAGGCACCCTGAAAAATATTAAATTGACACTGGAATTGTTCAAAGTTACTTACATTTGATAAAAAATAGGTTGTTACTAAGTTACTTTTTCCCGGAAAAATAAAAACTATTTTTAGTGCTTTCTATCCAACTATTCTTAGTAAAACTAGGTTTTGATTTTTATAGCGATTATTAGAGTTTAAATTGTACAGTCAATAGCAAAAGAAGGTTGGATTGAATGCACAAAAAATACTTTCTCCCGGAAAAATAAAAAGTATCTATTTTTATCGAATGTAAGTAACTTCGAACATTACCGTTGTGTCAAGACAAAATATGTCCCTTTTTGATCCGAGAGTTCAAATCAGAAATTATTTCTTTATTTTCGAGCTGTCTGCTCCAGCAGTCGAAGAGTTTACCGATTGAGTGTTGTGATAACAAGCAACAATAATAAGATGGAGTAATGATGCGTATCTTTTATCAAAGTTATTTGTTCTAAGATTAATATTTTCCCATGATCTTTGAAAAAACAAATCATAAGAGCTTAAGATTTTATACACTATAGAGGTAATTCTGAAATATGGTGAAAAGGATGCTTACCATGTATTGAGGAAAATATATGGATTCACTACGATTGCCAAGATGTCTTTCCTTGTAGACCTTCATTTCAACTGAAAAAAAGGATTAAAATTTCCATTAACATATTAGTGAATGAAGAGAAAATACTCTCTAGTATTAGTAACATATTTTTAGGTATATGGGTATCAGTGGTGTATAGTGGTTATTGTGACAGGGTGCGCTACTGTGCTGAACTTGATAGTTGAAAACGCTCCCCTGGCCCCCAATGAAGGGGGTGGGGGCAAAAGCTTTATAAATAGTAGTTCACCTACTGCATTTCTACTGACAAAACTCAATAAATGTTGGAGGGGGCCCTTCAAGGAGCCAATTCTCACCAGGGCCCCCAAATCTCTATAAAAAATAAACAGAAACTTTTAAGCTATTCATACATAGTACAGATTACAAATTGCAACTGATATGAATTGTCATGCAGAAAAAAATAATCTGAATCTCTAATATTCTATAAATTGTATAAATTGCAAAATAAGAGATGAATTTTATCTTATGCATAAATTTTTAAATAAAAGCACAAATTAAAAAAATTGGAAGCGCAGAGAAGTCGGTCGTGTTATTTTGTCTGTCCTTCCAGATAATTTTACTTAATTTAATTCAGTTATACATCAACAAATGTTTTTTTTCACAACCCCAAAGTCTATATTGAAACTTCTATATTAACATTTCTTTTTTCAGCAACATAGATTTCTAGACACACACACACACACACACACACACACACACATATATATATATATATGACAGGGAGGAGCAGAGTAAATACATAAACACACAACAAATATATCACTGTCTTAATACTTGTTTTTTATGTTTTATATGACTTAAAAAATATGTCTTTAAACATTTTATACAATATATATTTTTGATTATGAACTGAGGTAAAATAGGGGAAAAGAAAAAGACTTACATTTGTAATCATTTGCAAAGCCACTAAGATTTTCCACAAACAAATGAAGGACTTTTTTGACTAGATCTGCACTGACAATTTTGGCTACTTGTACCTGTCGAGTAGAAAAATTGAACAAATGATAAACATAAAAAGCAAAGAAAAACAATACAGAATACAAAGAGTAATAAAATACATCTATAAGCATTAAGTATGAACAAAATGGATGAAAATTTCAGCGTGAAATTGACATGCGAGAAATTTTTTTAAATCTGGCAAAAATAAGCATATTATTCAATTTTAATAAAATTTTCAATACCTAATTCTTAAAGGACAATTTAAAAAAAAAAAATTTTCTATTCCAAATTTCGGAGTAGAAGAATTTTTTTTCATATGATCCTTCCCCACCTATAATTTGATGATTTATCTATTTTATATAATTATGCTTTCATTGATTTTTACACATTTTACAGATATATCCCTCAAGATACTAATTATGTTTACCTTTTTTAGAATAATATCCAGGAATGGTTAGAACGGAACTCTTACTTTGGGATTAAAAAAATAGGAAAATTAAGTAAAATAATTTTTCTTTTTTTGCAAATTGCAACTTTTGTGGATTGCAACTAATTAAAGGAATGAATGAACGAATAAATAATAGGAAATGAGTGCTTGCATAAGAAAAGATTATTTACATTATAAAATCCATATAAAAAATACCTTTCATTTATAAACATATATAAGTATATATCCTGTTATAACACAAACAAAAACAATAAGAATTTTGAATATAACATGAATAGCTCTTGGCTCCCAATTGAAAAACAATTATCAAAATTTAGAATACTCTTCTTGGTCTCCACACCACGCTATATCAGGGACTGATCTTTATATGTAATATTTCTGGTTCCCAAATAATTTTTGTAAGTTCATTATTGCTATAATCTTCAAATGTCTATGTTATTCAGACTGATTCCATTCAGGCATCAGAAACAAGCCATTAAAAATGAAAACAAATAAAACTGATCACAACTAAATGTGATTCTTTTTCTTATGAATAAATTTAGACAAGGTCACCATAATAAGATGAGAGATGATCAATCCTAATGTTTTGCACACAGAAAACTATTTGATTCTTGATCACCTTTTTGCATTACAAAATTTGCAAAGACAACTTTTGTTTTGAGAGTCTATTTCATATAGAGTATACAAAAAATAAACTTGACAGTGGCTTTCCTTGAATTTCCTTCTCATTATTATCAAAATAAAATTAGTAATACAGGTATCATCCAGTTAACGACCTACACGTTTATTGACCAACTGCAGTTACAACAATCATATAGACCACTTTCGCATATACAACATTTATATTGAGGGGAGAGGATCTTGATTTTTAATGCATCGTTTTAAAATTCTAATAATTTTTAATCTTGATTTTTGAATGATGTTTTAAAAATAAAAATATTCTAAAATTTTAACTGTCAGGCAATAATTAAAATCACTCAAAGAGACAAATTGATTCAATTCATAACAAGTTAAAGAGAATTCATGTAGTAGTATGCACGTCAAAGCGGACCATTGTATTCAAGTAGTGCCGAAAAGGTATAAAAACAAATCATTAGACCTCTTTGTTTCTCGCAAATATTGAACAAAAAATGTAAAATTAAAAAAAGATTCATAAAAAAATGATAAAGTACAGACACACGTGTACACTTACAAAAATAATCCTCAGGTTTATGTTAAAAGTTTACAGGACAACAAAATACTATGTATGAAATCTTCAAAAATGTTTTAGGTTGAAACCACATTATGGCAAGATCTAAAACAATTTGAATTAAAATGATTAAGAAAAACAGGGGTGAAGGTTGGAATTTTAAGCCCTAAAACAAGGCTTTCATTTAATGACCATTTTGTTTAGTGATCTTGTTGTCAGAACAGAACCCAGTCGTTAACCAGGGGACAGCTGTATTTAGAAGTAAAACGTTAAAAACGAAAATGCATTAAAAAGAAAATATATATATATATGGATATACATTAGGTTTTATAGAGATAAAGGTACTTACATTTTGATCAACCATGTCAAATATGATAAGTGCCAAAGATGTGTTGTAATACTGGTCTTTGTCTGTGTCAGGAAGTTTTTCTTTGTACCAGTCCTGTGAACATAAACATATAAAATAAATCTTGCTGGTCAGTTAATCTTGTGTCAATTATTTATCAGCTTACTTTTGGATAAAAGAAATTCATTAACTTGTTCGTCATGTCTATAGCAGTGCCATTTTGTTCATTGTTTTATCAGAAGAGTTTTATCTAAAGATTTCAGGAAATTTATTTAAAGTTATCATATACTTGGATTTGATTGGGTCCAAGTTGTGTCACTGCATGTGTACAACAGGTTAAGAAAGATATTTGTACCTTTTCATCACTTTTCAGGGCATTATGGGTCCATTCAATAATGTCTTTTCTCTTGTTTTTCAAGAATCTAAAAGGAAAAGAATGAATGAAAACATAATTAAAATGAAGCTTTAAAGAATTTGAATGAAAAAGAAAGAAAAAGACATAAATTCATTTTTTCCTATAGGTATGTTAATCTTTCTATTCCAAAAAGCTCAAAAATTACTCAGTTATTTTTATGAATTTTTAAATAAATCTAAATAATAAAACAGTCACTGACAATGCCGAAAGCAAAAACATTCCTTTATTGGCTCATTTGAAAATATTTTGATTTGTTTTCTGTTTCCTTGAGAGATAATCTAATAGCTTAGTTAACTAACTGGTAATTAGTCTATTATGTACGATTGAATTGTACCAGATCAAATACTGACAGAGATTATCAACAAAGCAAAATATTTGGCTTATGATAGCTTCTATTCAAATACCTGGCACCTTGTTTGAGACTATCCATGTAATTATTTGGGAAAATACCAACTGTCTAGTGCAGACACTAAAAATAATATAAGTTGAATTGCAAAGCCACCTCTAGAATTTTAGCTGTAAACACACTTTAAACTGTAACTTAGCTTTTATGTATAAAAACAAATCCTGATTTTATTTTGCAGTTTTTCAGAGAAAATGCAATATGGTTACTCTATATGCCGGACTATAAGATGAATGGTTTACAAGGGTATTTGGAGGACTGTTGCTCACTGCAACTCATCCAAGCCCTATAACTGTCCATATTGAGCTTCGGTAGATGGCCCCCTAGTCATAATACCAGCGCATTGGACGCAGTGTAATACTGGCATAGTTTTTAAAAAATACTGGCATATATGGTGTGGTAATAATTATCTCCCCTTAGGAGAACTCTTCTATCGAACTATATATACTGTCTGCCTTTTGGTCTAGTCAGACCGCAGTCTTTGTATAAGCTGAATAAAGCTCCTTGAGTTCCATACAGTCAAGCCTTGTTATTCATTACATATGGTATAACTGAAGTTGAAAAAGAACGAAAATGTTGTATTGTGCATGTATAGCCTTGAATATTAAAGACTGTCATGAGAGAAAAGTGAATACAAATAATGGAGGAATACTCACTCATCTTGTAACATTTCCACTACACTATTCTCCAGAAGTGGACCAAGGTCTTTGGTATCAAAGTTAAGTTCTGGATCCTTCATTAATTCTGGGGAGCTAAAATGAATAAAGGGAAATCATTAAAAAGTGGAGAAATTAATAAATACGTGAGAATTTGCCATTCAATAGAAACCGTCACATGACCAATGTCTTTTGGCAGAATGCTGTGTTGGAGGTAATCAATTAAAACATTGGAATAGGTGGGTGAACAATGAATAAGTTACTTCTCGCACCTTTTGTTGGGCAGTGATCGTTAAAAAGTCAAAAATTAAAAAAACAAAAAAAAACAAACGTGAATGCTGCTGGACACAAACTAAGTGACCAATTTAGCATAAACTTACATTTCAAATCGAATCCCTCACTAAACACCTATTATCGGGAGGAATTTTCAAAAAACAAAAACACTGCTTTTTCTAGACATAATGAAGGGTAAATGTTTAAATTTCCAGCCGTCTAGCTCCATTGGTGCGGCCTGTACGCATGATACATACATACATAGCCAGCCAGACCAACTTAAAAACTGAAGAAACCTATGGTGACAGTTTTGGTTGACGGTTTCTAATATTATGGAACATGCATATTAGAAAAAGAAACAAGAAAACAAGGCAATAATGACTTACTCATAACTGTTGAGCCATGTTAGTAGAGTAACAAACTCATTTCCTTCAAGTTGTTGCTGGATAAGATCTTTCAGCTGTAACACATCACAAAAAGAACCAGATTGGTTGCTGTACATTGCAACATTGTCAATTTCATTTAGACAATATACTAATTTAAAGTTGAAATTTATGGAGACAATGATTGCTAATTCATAATATCTCTCCTCGAACTGGAAATCTATTGACAAGACAGATTGCAAAAACTAAAACTACTAAACAATTAGATTTTTTTTTCTAATAGAGCAATATATTTTTGGAATAAGTTGTCTAAGATAGCAATAGTGTACAAAGGTTTTAAAATAATTTAGATAATTTTTAAAATAATGGAAAAAACATGAGATTACAAGGACATTTTTTTTATCTGTCAGATGAGATTTTCAACAGAGTCTGATCTGTGAATTGTGCTAAATTGAAAATGTTGTTTATATTTATGTACAATTGAATATGTTTTTTTATGAATTTTGCATTTGTTTAGAAGTTGATGTGTAAATATTGTGTATAGTTTGGAGATGCAAGAAGAAGATTAATAATAATAATAATCTTCATCAAGGCCAGTGTCAGCACAAATTAATAAAATCAGTGCATGAATAATTCTAGTTTATGTATCACAGTTGCTCTGGGAACTTTCAAACAAAGTCTTTTCAGTTAAATTTTGAGAACAAAGAAATCTGAAAAATATTGTAAACTAAAAAGTGAGTGACTTAAATAAGTAATACTACTTAAATTAATTTTACTACAATACATGATACAACCTTTAAAAATTCTAATTTAAGGAGAGTTTTCACTCATTTTTTTTAATGTACATTGCGTGTCAGAATAGAACAAGGAACTCCACTGTAAGGATTACCAGTACACCTCCAATTGTATTTAAAATACAGCAGAAAACTATAATTGAACCCTGTCAAGGTTGATAATGATGGTAAAAGCTTTTTTCAGTGACTGCCTGTGCAGGTAAAGTAGTCATAGGAGAGTGGCTCATCACATGCTTACACACCTACTCCCTTCTCCATCAACCATCATGGCATGCCAGTAACAAGACATTTTTGTCAAGTGTCTGGAGAAGTGGTTTATGCCTTTCCCAAGAACATTAATTATGAACTCTGTCTGCCAATTCTGTTTTCTGTGCTGGTAACCATTATGACACCTCACATTGCCAATTTTAAAACTATGATAAAAGTGAATGTTTTTTGTTTTGTTTTAGGGAATGTAAGATAAATGAATCTAGAGGAAATAAAAAATAATTATTTACTTACATGCGCAGATAGGCATCGATGGTACATTCTAACATAGAGTTTCACGATGTCGTAGTCCGGTGGGAATATTGGAGGGAAAAGAGTCTTTGTAAAAGAAAATAGATATAAAAACATAAATGAATGCTCATGAGTATGTTCTGGGTCTGTTAAGTAAACAACAGATTGGAAAATAAAGGAGCCTCTAAAGAGAATATAACTCATATCCCGTATCCTTGGGAGACTGTCTAACATGGACAGTGCCTTACTGATGACACTTAACGGTTGGAGAATGTGAAAAAAGCAACAAAATAAGATGAAAAAAGAAAATTAATAATGGTAAAATATCAGTTCTGAGTTTTTATACAGGTTGGGTGAAAAGAAACTCCCAATTGGAAATTAGTAATAACTTTATTATTTATTGCTCGATTGTGATATTCCGGTACATCACTAGTGAATACAATAGGTACACATACAACAGTGGGGTCCAAAAATTTAAGACAAAAAATGTATTTCCGTCGAGTACACAGACATAGGCGAAAATAATCCTTTATTTAAAAATTGTTTTCAATTGCGCAAGACAAGGTTAGAAAACAACAAAAAAGAGAAAGATGAAAGTGTGTATCAAGTAAAAAAAAACTTCATGAGCAAATCGCAAATAAATTTTTGTTGTTTTCTAACCTCGTCTTGCACAATCAAAAACAATTTTTGATGTTTGCTTTGATATCTTTGTTTTGATATTTTTGCTTCAATCTTTGCTTTGATACATGGAGTGAATAGAAAATCATAACTGATAACATTTAAAGAACCGTTGCTAAAAAATAACAAGAAGAACAGGCAAGAAACTAAGTAATTACAGGTACACAATCTCTTATCCCAAACCCTCAGGAACAGACGCTTTTCAGAATTCAGAATATTTTGGATTTTGATATGCGTTATCGATAATAACAGATGCCTCCTTTTCTGCTTCTCACTGTTACTTATAGGGGTATCTGAAGCTCTTTTTAACATTCTTGTGGTCTTCAAAGTAAAAAAAAATCACCCAATAAACAAAATATCTGTGAGCAGCAGAGGCACGTCTGACTAGGAGGCGCACTGAGATACAACTGCATGGAGTGGGTTGAGCAAGGTCGTCTCAAAATAATAACTTCCACAGTGTCCTACAAGACCTGGTAGAGTGCAGCAAAAGTAAACGAGACAATCCTGGTTGAGCGTGGGTTGCATCGGGTCATGTTTGGAACTGAATGCAAGCTTTGGTTTGCAGACAACATCCATGAAAACAATGTTTGATATCAGGTTTGCTGAATTTCCGATAAGAGATTGTGTACCTGTAATAGAGATTGTGTACCTGTAACAGAAAATGATCAAAGAACAGGAATTAGAAGACCAATTTTTATTAGATTAAAAATTATAAATAGATACCTACCTTGGCAACCTTAAAGTCTTCTATCATAAATTTTCGAGTAATTTCAAGATGTCGCACCAACCACATTTTGTTATCATCTCTATCTTCAAGCTGGTTGCCTTCAATTCTAGAATAGATTGAATTTTTTTTTTAAGATAAAAACTACATTAAAAAAATAAGCATTCACTTCCTTTATTAGGAATATATTATGAACCCAGAGATACAGTTCTAACAAAGGGCCTGATTAAATAACTGATCATATTTTGATTTAAGTCAATTCAAACACTATTATCCAAAGATTTATGAATAAAACAAAATTCTTAACAAGCAAAGATGAAAGTTTATATAAACTGGGCTGATTAGTCACTCAATAGAAACCGTCTTGTGACCAATGTCTTTCGGCAGCATGCCGTGTTGGGGGTGATCAATTAAAAAATTGGAAAAAGGGGTGATCAATGAATAAGTTACTTATCTTGCCTTTTGTTGGGCGGTGGTCACTAAAAAGGTCTGAATTTTCAAAAAAACAAGCGTGAATGCTGCAGGACACAAACTAAGGGATCAATTTAGCATGAACTTACATTGCATATTGAACCCCCCACTACTAAAAACTTATTGGAGGGGGGGGTAGATATAAGGAGTAAATGCTTAAATTTTCAGCCCTCTAATTCCATTAGTGCAGCCTGTACGTGTGATACATACATAGCCAGACCAGCTTAAAAACTGAAGAAACCTATATTGACAGTTTTGGTGATGGTTTCTAATAAACCAATATTAGGAGGAAATAAACTATCAAAAAATAAACGTAGAGTTAGTAGTGAAACAGAAATGTTTTGTTACCTGGAAGCAATAGCTTCTTCAAAAACTTCAAATGCTTTTTTCCGCCATTGTTTAGGACGTCCAGGAGGAAGGAATCCAAATTGTTCATGTTTTTTCAAAGCAGCTGCATCTATCCTGAAATATATAATAATAATAATAATAATAAAAACTAGCATTCCAAGGGAAATTATGAATCACCGCCACCCATATATGCTATGTTGGGGGTGATCAATAAAAAATGTCTGAATTTTCAAAGAACAAGTGGACACAAACTAGTGATCAATTTAGCATAAACTTACATTGCAAATTGAACCCCCCCACTAAAACCCTATTTTGGAGGAGAATTTTCAAAAAACAAAAAAAAAGCATTTTCCCCTACTCATTGAGGGGAGTGTGTGTGTACAAAATTTCAAGTTTCTACTATGAATGGTTAGGGCAGGGTGAAGTCCGGATACATAGATACATATAAATGTGTGAACACATGAATAACCTAAACCTTTGGTAGCGGTGATTAACAGTTCTGGTTAGTCACTCAATAGAAACTGTTACGTGACCAACATCTTTTGGCATCATGCCATGTTGGGGGTGATCAATGAATAAGTCACTTCTATCACCTTTTGTTGGGCAGTGATCACTAATAGTTACCCACTTTAAAACACGGATGATGCCAATTTTAATCAGTAGCGAATCATAGTCTCCAGCATTTGAAAACGCCCAAGACAAAAAAAGGGAACCACTGAACTTGTTAATTGCAGCAAGACTCGATGATGATGAGACAAATCCTCACAAAGATTTGCAAAGGAAAACTGAAAAATCACTCACCTCTCTTCACGTTCAATGATCCGCACTACTGTGACAATAATGGTTGGTTCTTGTCTGACAGATATCAAAGCTCGCTGCAGAATAAGCCAAAGCTGCTTGCCCATGGCTTCAGAGAGCTTTTCAACATCAGCAAAATAATGCTTCAAAGTCTGCAAAAAGAAAGAAACAAATTAC
>VCCN01006152.1:1318396-1338072 GCA_006491835.1 Architeuthis dux
TGCAAAACTAACGCTATAGCTAGAATCTATTTAGGCAAATGAAGTATGTATTATCTTTTTTGATTAGTCTTTTCTCCATCTCATTGTTGCCTTTTTATCACAACTTTTTAGGTTGAATATCCTCCAACCATTGAAGTAAGTAGCATGTAAGTAGGAATAAAGAATTAGCTTCCAATAAGACTTGAACTCTCAGCCCATATCCTGGAAGCTCATTTTTCATGGATGATGCCATAACCATATCTCAGGAGGAAATTTAAGTCAGAAGCTGCTTCTTTATCCCTACTTCACACTACTTTAATGGTTTGGTGTGTGTGTGTGTGGGGGGGGGTATTTGACATAGGAAAATGTATGATAAAAAGCAACAGTAAGATGAAGAAAAGACTAGTCAAAGATTAATAATAGAAATGCTTCATCTTGGAATTCAAATAACCGGATTTTAGAAAAACTAACTTCACTTCAGTCCAGGCATAAGATTATTGAGGCTTTAATAATCGGGCCATTTTGAAAAATAAATGCACGTATAGTACATGCGCGTGCACACGTGCACTTTCTTAGATGTCTTAACTAATCTCAACCAAACTTTATGTATTGCTACGTAATATTATGAGTATTAAAATGTGAAGTTTACAAATCTTTCTGAGATTAATTATTCCTAAAAAATTACAAATGTACAGTAAAAGTACAAAGAAAATATAAAATTAAAGATACGATACAAGTGTACAGATACGGATGTGGCACAAGGCCTGAAAGAGGGATAGGGTTTGATGTCGGTCGTCGCTATTCTATCATGCTCTTAACTAAATTCCAGTCATGACCCATCTGCACCACAATTTTTATTTCACCAAAAGTACTTGTCCATCGGTTTTCATACTTTCCACATTCACTGAAGGGGCCTACATTTGATGAGATGAGATATATACAATAGTGATGTTGATGAAGATAATGTGGGTTGGGGGTAAAAGAAAGAAATGTAGGTCAGTATGGGGCCCACCTTTCCCATTCTGAGGGGTGGGCTGGCAGCCAGTTTTCTGGGAGGCAACGAGCCCCACCCCTTTACAACAGAAACGAGTGACAAGTCTGCTAATGGGCTGAGAAGTTGGAAGGATAAACTAAAAATTGGGTGGGGAAGGTTCTCTATTCAAGATGAAAACACTGGAAATGAGGTGTGAATCTTGAAAAGATGCGGCATGGGGAGCTTCATTCACCTAGCTAAGATAAAGCAGTGTCTAAGTTAACCAGGGGAGGGTGTCTGAGTGGATTTTATGTTCTCCTGATGCGTAGCTACTAGAAAAGCCAGTCAATTCTGATCCCTCATCAAACACAATGCTTTAACCCATCTTTTGCTGAAACTAAAAGGATAAAATCTTTTCCTATCACATCTAATCTTTACCTTAAGCTGGTGTTCAAAGTAGTAGATGTTTATGAGAAAAAGATTCATACTCATGAATTTCCTTCAGCTGTGTACACCACACCACCATTCTAGTTACATTATTATGCAATGCATACACATATTGTACTTAAATGTACAGGTGGTGAAGAATACAAGGTATTTTTTTGAAATATTTTATTTTTATTGTGCCAAATTATTAAGTATGGCTAGAAAAACACTAGAAAGACACTAATTATATATTGATTAAATCATTAAATGGCACACAATTAGAATGAAGAAAGTTTAAACAAGCTATAAAAACTCATACAGGAAATACTGAAGCCTATAAATTAACATAATGCAATTTTGAAAACAAAAACTCTGATACAAATCATTTACTTTGAAAACAGATATTAGTAGATCATCCATTGACTTTGTTAAATTTTGAATTTCTTCAGCTGTAATGGCTTCCGCACTTGTCACAATAGCTTCTCATAAGTCTTCTTTGGTTGCAAACGCCCATCTTCAAACACTTTCCTCTTGAAGATGCTCAATTGGGTTGAGATCTGGAGAAAATAGTGGCCAGTCCATTAATCCACCATTTATGAAACCCATTTTAGTCAGGTAGTCGATCGTTGCATGCACACTGCAGAGGGGCATTGTCTTACATGAAGATAAGTTTTGTACATAGGCCAAGAGACTTGTTCATAAACTGAGGCTGAAAAATGTCTTTCAAAAATTCAATATATGCTTGGGAAGTCATTTTTACTGCATTTGGTTACTAGCAAAGTCTAAACAACTCGTCTCCTACAATTCCAGCCCAAAACAAAACTCCTCCGCCGCCTTGTTGACCCCTTAGTCGTCCAGGATGCTGCTCTTCTTTTGCAACCCAGCCCACACTCCATCCATCCAGTCCATCAAGGATAGCTCAGCACTTGTCAGTAAAAAGAACAACATTGAAGTCAATTTTCAAATACTTTCTAGCTCTTTCAAGACGTTTCACTTTGTGTCTGGGTTTCAAAGGCAGTTAAATACCATGCTTGACACATTTTGCAATATGGCAGAGAATTTGGCATCGAGATATTTGGACATGTTACCTCGATCAACCTCCTCAAATATAGTTTTGCTGCTCAGGACTGGCTTTTTTTCTGACCATACACTTAATTCAGGATACTTCACACTATGTTATTACCCTAGACTTGCCCATATCTGATCTTCTATGCGATGTATTTCTTCACTGATTAATGCTCAATGTTAAACATTTTTGCTATTCCAAGGGTTGTACTGCCTTTTCCAAGCTGTGTGATGATAGTATTCTTCTTATCCTGCGATAAATCACTTTTATGACCCATAATTTTGCAATGGTTACCTAATAATTTGGCACTCTTAAAATGAGACTATAACAAAAGTGGCTTCCCTTTGTTTACTAGTGCACAGAATGTCTTCATTTTTTTGCTACGTTGGCGCAGGTCGATGTTGCCAATGTTTGTGTTGAATTATTTTTCTCCATCCTTCATGAAATTAAATTTACAATAATATACCCATTTGCATAATTTGGCATGCACTGTATATTAATTTGGTGCATTCTCTGATGAATCCTGCATTCAAAAGCAAATGGAGTTATGTCCCTTTCACCTTATTCAATTTGCCATGAAATTTAAGGAAACTTAAGGATAGTTCTCTAAATCTCTATCTACTTGTGTTAATATTAGCTACTGCTGATTGGGATAAAATATTAAAGGTGATTATTGTCCATGTTTTCTTACATCAAGGTACTCTCTTGTATAAGGAAATGTATGTGTGACTCTGTAAAAGTTTTGTAAAAACCTAACTTATAGTTTTGGACAAAGAAAGACACTTATTTTATTTTCAATTAATATTATATCTCTAGATAAAGCATGGAGTTGTACAAATTGAATACTGTGGTTAGCCCACCTTATTCATTACATTATTTAGCAGCAGCAGTATCTTAATCATGTATGCTAAAATTATTTCCAAGCCTTTTGCCAGATGTGAAATTTTGCAGAATAATGCAATTGAAATCGATTAGTTTTTAAAAATTTTATTTTTAGGAATCGTGAAGAGTTAAGTACATTTTTAGTTGAAGAATGTAAGCCATTTTTTTTTTTTTTTTAATCATTAGGTTTTGTTGCACATGAAATGTATTATTATAATTTTACATTCTGTGTTTGATGGTAGTCTTAGGAAAATAATGGAGGAAAATGATCCAGATTTCAGTTTAAAAGATAGTATTGCGAAGGATAATGAAATTAAAATATTAATTCAAAGAAATCAGGATGCAAAGTAAAGAGGTTTTGTCTATGGAATTATTATCACTTCATAAAATAAATAGGTGCTAATATTACAAACTATATCCAGTGATTCTTCCAGTTTTTGCTAAAGATATTTAACAGAAATTCATGAATATAATAGGATAGAACTGACAGTTGAGGAAAGTATGATTATTTGATATTAGTTTTCTACAATATCAAAATAACTGGGAGAATGTTTTCAACATCCATTAAAAAAATTCTTATTGACCAATCACTTTTTTCTTTCACATTCCTTTCATTTCTTTTTTTTTTTTTCTTTCTTTTTTCTTTTTTGGACACTTTTTAGAAAGCCAATTATTCTGGAAAGGCATTATTGAACTGGGACTTGCAGATGAAATATTCCGAGAAATCAAAACAACCTTGGATAACCTGAAATCAAATTTAATCCGAAACAATTGTCCGCTTGATGGTAAGTTTGAGCTCTTATAACAGTTCTCATAAGGACGTTGCTATCATAAATAGTGCTTGTCTGTCCATTGCCTGAAAAGTTATGAAGTAAAAGAGGATGGCTGGAAATGGATAAAATCTCCTTTTAACTATGGTAGTATTTTTTTTTTTCTTCTGGCTTGCAGACTCTCTCTCTCTCTCTCTCTCTCTCTCTCAATGGTTGTATCAGTATTATTTGTTGGCATGTGGTCACACACTCACAATATCAGATTTTCATTGTATGTAGCATTTCAGCATAGTTCTGTGTATATGGACATGTGTCTTATATATGCACATTTAGTCAATTCACTAAGTTTCAGATTGCACTAGTTTAAGAAAATTCAATTTTATTGTTAACTGTACATCTTTTGACGGGGGACAAATATCTTCCTGCCTCATTCAATTATGTTTAGTTTCTATCAGGCAGTTTCAAGCTAGTATGTGCATATGTATATTGAACGGAAATTAAGGGTTCAGTTTAGAATTATAGTTACATTGTAAATACCCCCCCCCCTCTAAAACCCTTCTATAAAAAGTTTTTTCTCAAAAGTTTTTACTTTAAAACATTCCCATTGGTCCATTGAGTATACATGCCAAATTTGGTTGAGCTGCACCAATGTTTCAGGGAGGGGAGGGACGCAGTAACAAACAGCCAGTTGTTTTATATAATAGATTAGCAGAAGTGTTCGGCCTGGCCTTGCCCAGGTTTATAAATACAATCACATGAGTTGACTATACTTTGTATCAATTATTTTAAAAAGCGAAGGAGGAAAAATTACAAATTACTAGAGGAAATAAAGGTCTTATGGATTAAATGCACAAAAAATTACTTACAAAAATTATTTTTTCTAATTTTTTTGACTAAAATGAAGATTTACGCACAGCCCTACCCAGTATTTGAGAGACCCAATATGAAAAAATATATGCAAAAGTACTGAAATATCATTCAAAATGCTCATTTAAATCATTTTTTTTACTCAGCTGTTTGTATTGTGTAAGAAGAAATATTGTTGTTAAATTTGAATTTTTTTTTTCACTAGGCAACACCGGGAATTTTGCTAGTATTTTAAAGTAAAAATATCTTGAAATATTTTTTTAAAATACATGAGTATAATAAAAAAATCACCTGAAAATATTGAAATGATACCTTCAAAAAGTAAATATTAAAATAAAAATTATTTAATCAAAGTGTTAAAATTCCTTAAAATATTATTGGGCATTACGACGAGCGCAAATTTTTCACTGGAAAATTTTCGAAGCTTCCTGATCAAGGGCGAAATGCGTAGAAAGAAAATCTCAAGTTTGGCAGGTGTGCGTGCGTGCGTGCGTGCGTGCGTGCGTGCATATGCATACATGCAGGCCTCCAGGCTGTAATTTTTATCAATCCTCACCAAATCCAGACAAGATGCATATTTTTAATATATCTTGAAGTATTTTTTGGGGTTTTATGAAAAGATTTCTTTCTTAGGTTTTACTAAGGGGGTTCTATTTACAATTAACTATAATGTAAAACTCGCATTGACTTGCAGACATTCTTTTGTCTACAAAAAGTTATGGCGAGATAATTTATCATTTTGCATCAATTGCAAACAATGACTAAATTTAATTAAGTCTAATTTAAATTTAATTCAACTGAAAAATAAAAAGTTTATTGTTTATTTTTGGAGGGTAGATAAATGAAATTGGTACAGTTTTATATATATATAAAATAGATGTAACTCAAGTTCCATTTAATAACGTTAATATACTTGAATATACTTGAAATAGGCTTTTTTTACAGCAGTTAATTGCATCATTAAGCCAGCTTCAGTGTAATTGGGCTGGGTTTAAACTAATAAGAAAAATGGTAGTTAAATTTGGTATGTCTGATATCTGAACAAAGATTATTTTTAAAAATATTGATATTCTCGGAGGTGACCGTCTTTTCACTTAGGCTGTTCCATGTGTTTGACACTCTTGCCGAGAGGAAATTTTTCAGTAGAGGTCTGAATTTGTAGTTTATGGCTGTGTCCTCCGGTTTAACTGTACATAATGTTTGATGAGCCTTTTATATGAGCTCTTGAACTCAAAATAAACACGCATTTTGCTAGTAATTGTGTTAACATTGAGTATTTAAATTCTGCTTGCATAACTTTATTAATTAATGATAATCCCTCAAAACCTTTCTCCTGCTAGACTAGGTTATATTTAGATTTGAATACAGGACACCTGCTGCAGAGCAATGGTTAGTCAACTTGTCTTGTATATCATTCACTAGTAGAGTGTGATTCTCTCTTGGTCGTCCCACTGTTGTGGCTCTGTGCCAGACTAAGCTAAGCTTGATAAATATGTTTGGATTTGAATTTTATTTGATAGAGAAATGGAAGGTAACACAGTCTGTTGTTGTTTATTATTTTCATCATAGTTTGTTGAAATTCCTGGCTTGAGAATAAAACTTACATAACATAACTACTTTGATATTACATGCGTTTATTATTATACAGTGGAAGCCACTTATTGTGATCACTTTGGGTGAGTGTCTTTAGATAATAATAACCGGCTGATAACATTAAGCAAAGAATATAAAAATTAGAACAATTTACATTCATTATTATAAATTCATTGTTATAAACAATTTTACATTATAAGAAATTAATATAACTGTTTTATTTTTTAATCAATTTTAAATAAAGTGTTTGATACTGACAGATTTTTAATAACAATAACTGTTTGTTACCATTATCTGTGATTATAAAGGGATTCCTCTGTGATATACTTTTGTCTAATATTCTTTTCTTTTCTTTGGTTTCATTGTAGAGGTACGGAAAGTATCAAGAGTTGTGAATGAATTGGGGCTGTCTTCAAAGCTCAAGTTTCGATTAGCTGCTCACAAAACTGACATGGAGAGACAGAAAGATAAACTTGATAAAGAGATGGAAGGTAACAAAGTTTGTTTTGTTTATTTTTGGGACACAGTCTGTTATTTTTTATTTCTGGAAGGTAGATAATTTTGATAGAGAACTGGAAGGTAACATAGTCTGTTGTTTATTTCTGGAAGGTAGATAATTTTGATAGACAAATGCTTTTATATAATAAGATTTCACTTGATGCATAGAATGTAAGAAACCTAACTTCTTCTCCCCAATTTTAAAAAAATAGATTAACCGTTTTTTTTTTAGCTATTGTGAGTTGAAGATTTTAAAGAGCATGATTTGTGATGTTTGTTTTTTTCTTTCCAGAGTTACGTCGCCGTGTGGCTGAAGCAGAACACAAGAAGGAACTTTTGAAACGGAAGTCACAGTGCTTTGATCATCTCCTGGAGATCAGCAAAACCGCTAAATGCCAGGGTCTGAAGGCTGACAGTAGCACACTCTATAACATGCATACTTCTTCACCAAGCCCGGATAGCAGTCAGTTAACTGAACGTGAGGCTCTAGCCGCCGTCCATCTCAAAAACCTGACATCATCAACACCATTGTCGTCTTCGTCATCATCGTCGTCTTCAGGGCTACTTGCACTAACCCCTTCAGCAACTTGTGGCTCTGGTAGCCGGTCGAACAGTCGGACAGAAAGTCCAGTCAGTACAGAAGAGGCACGCGCTACATCTTGATTAAATTGTCAGCCGGGAAGGAGGATGAGGTTACCTTTGGCTCTATTTGGCTCAAGCCTCATCTCTGCGGCATGTACCTCCACTCGGCTTTATTGCTTAACCAGCCTGCTGCTTGCATTTCCATGCGTTGCAGAAACGCACTGCGCTTTTCTTGGTTTTTCTCTGCCCTTCCTCCTGACTTTCTCTTCTATTCTATGCTACAACACCTACAATAATTTCTTCTTTAAAGCCTATTTTCTTATTCATCACAGAAAATGAATTACCCCACTCACAAATTGTTCTCCTTCTATTGGAGTTCTTTTGCTGAACATGGCTTAAGAATATATACCGAGCAATGGATGAACAATGCAAAACCAGGAGGAGGCAGATTGACTTTTTAACCACATTGACTGGTAAGATGATGTCATATGAGTGCACTACTCGCTCATCAATTCTTTCACTGAACTGGGATTTTAAAAAAAATTTAATGAAAAGTTCTTTGCTTATCAAAGGAGTAGTGATGGATGCTGAATTGTTAAACTTATCAAAAAAAAAGAAAGAATTCTACTCTTGGTTATGTGTATGCAGTTGTGCCATCTAAAAATTGGCTGCAATGGTATTTTCTAAAAGAGGGTTACTTTGAGATTATGCTAAAATTTAATGAAAATAATTAAATCCATATCTTTGGAATCACCTGATCAGACTGATTAAAGTTACAATGTGTGACTATTAAATAACAAGATTGGGCTTATGTAAGTCGAACCATAGCGTGATATAGATTCAACCCAATGTTCAACACACTTGAACACCTGACATGCATTCTTCCCCATAAACTTCATTTAGCATACAATAAGATTTGGTAGCTCTTTTGTTCAAATTCACCAAAAATTTCAAATTGATTCATTGCTCGATTTTTAAAAAATATAAAAATTTATTTATTTTATGTTTTTAAACTGACTATTTTCACGACAGTCGAGAAAAATGTCTACTTCAAGCAATGAGTAACAACAAATTGAAGATGCAAGTGGATTGAAACTTTCGGGTTTTTTATGCTTGCATATTGGTCAGTGTATATCACATGGTTTGCGCATGCGTGCTGTGGTTAGACTTACCCAGTCTCGTTATTTAACAGCCACACCTCATACTTTTACAAATTATTTTAGAATGATTTTATTGTTAATCTTTTCCAAGTTTATTGCCAAACAATTAGAATAATTCTGATATTTTTATCTAGGAGTTTTTCTGCACATACCTGTTAGTAAAATATTAACTTATTTTAATATTTTTTCTTTCTTGAATTTTTTTTCAAAACTATTTTTTCAATGAGTCTGAAGAATTACATAGGACAAATTTTTTAATTAAGATTTTTTTTAAAGAATAATTTAAGAAAATGTAAAATAAATTTAAGGAAGTGAAAATTTAATTTCTTGTCAAAAATGTTTTTACTGCATGTGACTAATATATATTTTTTAAAGATACACATTTTTTTTTCCAAACTGAAAAACTATCATGTTATTATATTTTCCTATTATACTGACCTGATCTTCATTTGATTTATTTTCAATTTTACTTATTTAGAAATTCATTGTTAAAAAATTTCTAATGATCCGAAAAGATGTTGGTTTTTTTTTGTATAATATGATACTTTTCTAACTTTCTTTTTGGCTGATACTAAATCAAATCTGTTGAGCAGTTTATAAGATTATGTGCAACTGATGTGCTCAATTATGAACATTAGATAAATTACATAATTGCAGACACCAGATGCTGTGTCCACGTTGCCAAATCTCTGTAATTGTACAGTGAAGTTTTTCTGATAGTTTGACTATTTTCAGGCACTGATTGGGCCATAGTTTTTATGCAATGGCTTGATTACACTTCCAGGATGAGAATAGTTTTTAGTAGAATTCAACAACTTTGTTATTCTCTGCACCTAGCACAATATACTTTTTTTTCTTTTTCTCTCTTCATCTGGTCATTTTTTTTCATGTCTTTTTTGCTTTAACTTCATGTAGCAGAACTCTTTAGTGGTCCTGACAAATGGAAATAGTAAACCCCTACTGCAATATCTCCTAAAAACCTGTAAAGGAGAGGGTGTTTTTCTTCTTCTTCTTCTAATTTAGGGCCTCCCGTACAACAATGTGTATTGGGCAATGGTTTGTCTCCATTTTGACTGATCCATGGCAGCATGTGTAGGATGTGTCAAGCTAGCTTCATGCATCTCTCTCTGATGTTTTCAGTGATTAGTTTCTGCTCACTTCTCCTCAGTACTTCTCCATTTGTAATTCTGTATGTGATTTTGAGAATTATTCTGAGGCACTCTTTCTGGAAATCATTAAGCTTTTTCATAATCTTTGTAGTCGTTTTCTGTTTCACTTGTATAGATGGCTGCGGGGATGACAATGCTATTGAAAAGTTGCATCTAATAGTGAGTGAAATGGGTCTGGTTGAGCAAATGTGTTTCACGTGCGGAAATGCTCCAGAGGTCTTTCCAAGTCTGCAGTTAATATTCAATTCAGTGAATTCCTCATTGGATATTATGTTTCCTTTATGTATATAAACTGACTGACGTCTTCAACTAATTCTGCTGTATTATTCACTGGTTGGTTTGTCCTCTCTCCAACTTGCATGATTTCTCTGTAACCATTTATAGAAGGCATCCCTGTCTGTATCTAGATCTAAAGTACAGCACTGTTAGATTTTCAGTGTTCATTTTCCACTTCCAATCCATCTCTGTTCACTTATACCAATTATGCTGATCTTGTAGTTTTTGAATTCACAACACAATTGAGTTAGCTTACAGGGTCTGCACATTCCAAGTGGATATGGTTGTGAAGTGTTTAGCACTCACGATTGAGCTAATAATCAAGGACTGGGCTTTGATCCAGCCCTGTCACAATGTTGGTTTTCCCTGCTTTTCAGCGTATTGATTAGGATTTGTTCATTGGAGATTTATTCATTGTTATTGTTGCAATTGTGGGGTTTTTTATGGGGTCGGGGTGCTGGCCCAACGCCCAACCCTCCTCATTTTTCAACCGGACTTTGGACTGACTATGGCTGGGTTTGCAAAGGAGGTGAATATTTTAAACTTGACGTTCATGATAAGCAGACAACACTATTGATAAATCAGCAAAGAAATCCTACTGTTTGATTAGGTTAAATGTCCTCCTTTAATTTGATTTAAAAGTATATTAGTCAATTAACATTACCTTTATCTTGACCTATTCCAAGGGACACAGGTGTGGTAAGCCTCATTTGGTTCTTCAAGTAAACCTGTATGTGTGGCTACATGATTGTAGCCTTGAATTAACTATCTAGACCAGTGGTTTCCAACCTTTTCAAGGTCATTCCCCATTTTTGTCAATAAGTTTTTCCCTCCTTCCATTTAAATAAGTTGCAACAAAGAATAATTTCAAATAATAACTTTATTTTATGTATAATTAGACAGCCTTATAATAAGAATTAGTTTAATTTTATAATTGTACAGCTGCTGCTGTGTATTTGTTACACAAAGAAAGCAAGCAAAAAGAATTAGGAACACATTATTTGAAATTCCAATTTATTTAAAAAAAAATTAAAATTCTGCTATTGTAACTGATATACACATCAATATGATCTTTGTTCTTGTTTTTTTGCTACTAGTTCTTTGATTTGTGGGTCTATTATTAAGAGAGCCTATCTTAAATCATTCCCACTACCCTTAAGCCAAAAACTGACTTTTATTTTTACCTAATAGCCTTATTCCCCCTTCGACTACCTAAATTCCACCCAGGGCAAGATTTTTCTCACTCTATGCCTGTTGTATTTATGCCTTTTCTGTACTTGTAAAAACTGTGATAACCGGTAGAGATGACTACTTCTTGCCTCTGGAATGTGTGACTTATTTACTAAAATTAGTAGTTTTTTAATAAGCCACCCTGATTGTTAACATGGTTTTTCAAGACCAACAGCAGAAATTTTGAACCAGTATTTATTCACCGCCTCATGAGGATGAAATGTGACTACAAGGTCCAGTTTAGTATGGGGACCCTCACGCATACATGTGGGTGGTTCCAGAAATTGTCTAGATCCCTCGGCACTTCCCCTTTAGGACACCTTAGGCAATTTAACCTGACACTACACCTTTAAGTTCAATGGGGAGGTGCAGCCTTGGCCCCCTGGAACTTGTAGCAATGTTTAACCTGCGCAAGTGTTTTCGCCCTTTCTCATTGTGGTTAGTCTTTTCTGACATTAAACTCTGTGATAACCAAATTGTATAAATCTCATTCTTGCCACTTTATGGGTGTGACTCATCTGATAAAAACATATTGACAAGCCATGTCTACGAGTAATATTGATGGTTTATGTTCAAATCTTGAAGCATTTATTTGTGACTTAAACTAGTCCTTCTCAACATGTTTCCACTGCAGTTAGTCCATTTACATATTTCTAAAATCTGTGATACTCAAATAGTTCAAATGTTTATTTTCTTCAAATCTCAATTTTTATTTAAAATGTGTTAATGTTAAATTTCTGGAAAATATTAGATGATAACTTTTGATGCTGTGAAAAGTTTTCTTTTGTTCACCAAACATTGAATTGTTTTTGTTGAAATTAATGTTCTGATCATTAATTCTCCGTCCATCAACAAATGATATGTTAAGAGCTCTGAGATCATTTCATTCCAAGCAACTGATGCATAAATATAATGGCACTTTAATGTCTTGGCGTGATGATATTCAAACTACTTATCTACTGACCCAGGGCTCCTCAGCAACCACCCACATCCAAACTTATTCATTGGCAAAAGTCATCTTTACATATGCCCCCCCCCCCAAAAAAAAAAACCCCTCAATTCTTGCATACGCACACTTATAAAGCAATCTTGCCTAAGACTTTGATCAAAGTTAATACTGTTTGTTTGAATGAATTATGTGAAAGGTACTCCAAAGGACACAGATGTGGTAAGCCTCATTTGGTTCTTCAAGTAAACCTGTATGTGTGGCTACATAGCTTGCCTGACCTCCATTGTACTGAAACCTGATATTTATCAAATACAGATATTTCATTAAGACTTTTAATATCCATAACACAATTAAGACCAACTATTCATTCTAATGATGCACTTCGCTTGGCTTCTGTTTATATTCTTTGTCATTGAAGTTATCATTCAGAACATAAACTTCAATATCAAAGGTGTGTGATATTCCCAATATTGTATTGGGTTATAATACTTCATTTAATAATAAAAATAACTAATAAAATTGTGTGCATATTGTTAAAAAAAAACTGTTGATTTTTAACCAGAGTACATCGATATTTTCTTATTAAAATTAAGTAGCTTTATTTGTAAAATACATTATTTAATAAAATAATAGGAAGTCTCTTGTGCCTCCCAAGTCTATAGATTCCAAATACTTAATTTATCACAGTGTATGGGATAATGGAGGTTTTCTTTTCTCTGTTTTTAAGCTCATTTAAGCATACGGTTAAAGAATGGCTAATTTATTAAATAAGTCACTGTATACACTCTGACAGTAATAATGTTGTTTGAATATTTAACTGTTTGCTGCTGGTTTGGTTCATTTTTTTTATAAACCTTTCATTTGCCACAATTGGCCTGCCCCTATCTTTAGCTTTTAAAATAAAATTAAAAGTAATAAAGCTTTGTGTAATCTAAAGGCTTACTCACAAATGACTGAAATGAACTGGAGCCAAACGTCAGCCAGCCTCAATACTCCATCAAGGATTAATTACTGGCTGGATAAGTGATATAATTACCAAAAATAAAATTTGAAAATAGCGGATGATATGGATGGGGACCCAGACTTTCAGGACTATTTTCAGGTATTTCTTACAACTGATCTTTCCTACTAAGTTCTATGGTATAGCTGGATATAGAACTATGAACTATTCTAGTTGGAGTAGGTTGGTATGTACTGTTACTTTTCCTGTTGCTGTTGTTTTGATAGTTGTTATCCTCTGAAGAGTATAACTTTGCAGCATAAAATGTTAAGCATAGGTATAATTGGCTGCATTACAAAAGGGAATTTATCCACTTTACTAAATGATCTGATACCTTAAAATGGTAGTGGGTGGCTGGCTGTGCGAGTCCTATCACAGATGCCAGCATCTGGTTGACAAAGGTTGTTACACCAGCAAAGAATCCATTTTTTGTTCTTATATATGCATACGCACATACGCACATGCTAATATGTATATTTGATGTCAATGGAAGTATGTCGGGAGCAACTTGTTTTTGTAATGAGATGTGATTTCTCTGTTTCTTCTGTTCATTACAAAATTCCTTTGTTATTCATGAAATAAATCTGTACAAGTATTGTATTGACTTTGTTATAGAGCAGTTGTTTAGTTTTGATGTCTTTTAGTCATCGCTGTTTAGCCATTGTCATCCGACTTGTTCTCGCTCCTGAAGGAGGAAGTCCTCTGCGTCCAACAGATGAATATTCTTGGCTGTGCACGGCCATGTTGAACCTATTGCGGCACCTTGTCTTCAGTCCGCCTCAGGATGGCCTTGAGCTGTATGTTAACATCACAGTTTTGATTAAGATTAATGCCGTACTTTCCATGCTTGGCCTGCCGGTTGACAAAGGGTTTCTGTCGAGGACTGTCCTTTAGCTGAGTGTGCACTCGCACGAAGGTTCAGCACCCCAGTTGCTCCTAGTTTTGAATTCAGAAATGTCCTTCTTCTAGACCGGTTGCCTCCCAAGTCTATAAATCTCAAATACTTAATTTATCACAGTGTATGGGATAATGGAGGTTTTCTTTTCTCTGTTTTTAAGTTCATTTAAGCATAAGGTTAAAGAATGTCTAATTTATTAAATGAGTCACTGTATACACTCTGACAGTAATAATGTTGTTTGAATATTTAACTGTTTGAAGCTGGTTTGGGTCATTTAAACAGTGAGGTGTTAACGAGTGGCTAGTATTGATTGTTGAAATTTTGTTGAAGGAAGATGTTTTCTGGTGATGATCATGGTGTGTCATTTCAAAACTACTAGCAAGAAAGAAATAGGTAATTTTTATCAATGGTTGTCATGATGAGATAGTGATAAGCAGAAATACATGTGGCAACAGTATTTGGTTTCTGATATTCTCCAATGTTCACCTGTGATTTTTATAATAGGAAATAATGTGATACTGTTGCTACCGCATCTGAGTTGAATTGAGTGCTAGTAACAAAATAGGGTTTAATTACTTTTTTAGTTTTGTACAAAATGTAAATATTTTTCTTTTATAATCCTTTTTATAAACCTTTCAAAAGCAGGTATCACATGATTATATATTGGTCCAAAGAAACAAATTCTTATTCATTTATTTATTTTTGTTTTTCTACAAAATCAAGGTGAACTGACCCTGTCTCACTTGCCCTTTGTTCATGTGTATCTTTATTTAAGACACTTATTGTTTTGGGTTAGTAAGGACAGTTGCCATGTGATTACTTCAGAGGGAGAAGACTTATTTTCAGACCAGTGCAAGAGGACCCTTTTTCTAAAAGTTTAGTACTGAGATATCATTAGTGGTCGTGGAGAGAAAACTGAGTGTAGTTTACTGAGACTTGTTGGTAAACTGTTATACAGGATGTCCCAAAAGTAACGCCTGATTTGTCCCCAAATTAACCTCAGTTCTATCAAAGGGAAGCAACTCGGTACACCTAAAATTACCTGTAAAATTGAATACTCTTGATAATTATAAATCAATCTTTATTATTATT
The DNA here is from genome assembly GCA_006491835.1 of Architeuthis dux. Classification (NCBI taxonomy): domain Eukaryota; kingdom Metazoa; phylum Mollusca; class Cephalopoda; order Oegopsida; family Architeuthidae; genus Architeuthis; species Architeuthis dux. The sequence goes on from VCCN01006152.1 coordinate 1,333,807, forward strand.
GTATGAAGTATTGTAACACACCACTTTTGACTAGTTTTTTGCCTACATCCTAATTTTAGTATGTTGTATAAAAACTAGTCAAATTAGGATGAAGGTAAAAACTAGTCAAATTTAATAAAAAGTGGTGTCTTGATAATTAATCAGATGAGTTGCTTCCCTTAGAACCAGCATTAATTTTGGGACAAATTGGGAGTTACTCTTGGGACATACTACATAAGAAAAAGCAAATTACATGTGCTGGGTTTAAAAACATATTTTAAAGTTGTTGCTTTCTACCTGAAATTTATTTAAAAAAATACTTATTACTACACTGTTCATTTGAACAGGTGAAGTGATACAATGCATTTGTGGTATGCATGTATGATTATGTACATATTTGTTATACACGGAACAAAAGGTATATTTTTTTGAGTACATGTATTGATATGAGTTCCAGAATTGTCTTTTTTTTATGTTTGACTTCACTTGATGTAGTTAAAATTTTAATATTTTTCATTTTAAATACAGGATCTTTGAGAGAAAAAAACTTTACCTGTTGTTGGCATTGTTTTATTTGTTTAGAAAAAAAGTTTTTCTATTTAATATGTGATAAAATAAACTTTGTCAGCCTTAGCTCTTTCATCTGACTATATTGCTGGAGGCAGACATTTTGAATTTTTGGTTTAAGACTGAAAGAAATTTCAGTACCTCTACAGAAACAGTTGGAATCATTTTTTCACCTTTGAGCTTCCAGTTATGAATTGCAACTGTGACTGATCTATACATATAAAGACCATAGTCACCGAATTTGTTTGTTTGGTGAAGGCATAAGTTTTACTCTCATCCTCTTTTTAAAGCTGATTAAAGAGAGGGAGAGAGTAAGACTTATGTGACTGAAAACGATGTTTAAAAATAGAAATATTCTAAAATATTGATCTATCCATAGATAACATTAAAAAATCCTGTCATTTTTTTATGGGTACTAGGCTAGTTATTTTATATTCTATGTAGGAATTGATCACTTTGTAACACCCTTCATCAAATATTGTGCAGATATTTAGAAAACTTTAAAACAAATATTCTTAAAAAAACACTAGTCTAAGTCTACAAATATTAAAAACAATTATTGTTTTTATATCAAGTTTCTGTAAATTTATGAAAAATTCTATTACTATATTGTTTAAGATAAAAGAAATTGAGGAAAGGTTTGTAAATTTTGTATGTGCTTAGATTTCTAAAAGTATGGAATGCTATATGAGGTGGTACCCAAAAATAACTGGAAATAATTTTTTTTTTTTTGAATGTTTTATTTGGTGGAAATAAATTGTGGGTCATTTCAAATTTTTTCTCTCAAATTGTGGCACACAAACGATTTAAAAAAAAAAAAAAAAAAAAAAAAAAGCAAACAAGGCATGAATTTTGTGGAAAAGTGTTTCATTTTCAAATCTTCTGTAAACATTCGCTTGCATGAACTCCAAGACAAAACAGTTACTTCAGATATCTCATCAATGGTCCGACAATGATCTTCAATGATTGCGTGGCAAACTTTTTCAGGATTTTCATCATTTCAGCTTGTTGAAGGTCGGCCAGATCGTGGTTGGTCTTGGAGTAACATTTCACCATGTTTGAAATGCGAATACCACTCGTACACTTTTGTTTTACCTAAAGCGTCTTCCTTTAAAAGCTTCTTGAAGCATTACAACAGTTTCAGCTGCAGTTTTTCCCCAAAAGAAAACCAAAACTTCACGCACACGCTCTGTTTTATTAGTCATTGTGAAAATCACCTGACTTACTTGCAAACACCAGGAGAAACATATCAGTCAATCTAGAACCACACCACATGGTAGACTGGATCAGAATAGTGTTAACTCATGACACCTAGTTGCACATTGCGCCGCTATGTCCAGTTTGCACACCATATTTGAATTCCATATTTTATTTTATTTTTTTAAATTTTTTTTTTTTTTTTTTACCCCCTCGTATATTTATTCTGCATTTCTAGGTTGTTTTTTTTTTTTTTGTTTGTTTTTTAATTTCATGAATTTTTACAAAATAAAATAAATGCTTAGTGCAGACTTTAGGGCATACCCCTGACTCTTCTTGTAGTACAGTGGGGATGTGCTGTCTCGGGGACAGGGCCCATCGTCCCCAAAAGTATGGGGGAATATTAATAAAGAAAATTGTTTATTTTTAATTTTGAGTAAAAGAACTTATCAACTCTTGTATACTGCTGGTAATAAAAATAATTATTCACTCATTTCATGAAAGGCTTGAAACTTAACACAGAAAATCCCAAATTTTGCTCTTTCATTTTTTAAAAATCACTGCTACCCACAACACTGGTTTAATCACTGCTGCTGGGTTTAGGTTATTCATGTGTTCTGACATTTATATGTATCTATCTGGACTTCACCCAGCCCTAACTGTTCATAGTAGAAACTTGAAATTTTGCACACACACACACACACACTCCACTCAATGAGTAGGGAAAATGTTTTTTGAAAATACCCCCCAAAATATGTTTTTAGTGGGTGGTTCAATTTACAATGTAAGTTTATGCCAAATTGATCCCTTTGTTTGTGTCCAGCAGCATTCTCACTTGCTTTTTGAAAATTGACTTTTTAGTGATAACTACCCACCACCACTGTTTAATTTACGAGGTAAAAGAAGCATATGTGTATGTATGTATGTATGTATGTATGTGTATATATATATATATATATGTAAATTTTTCTTCTTCCTTCTGGCAATATTCAGGATGTCAGCAAAAAATGTATACATCAGATATTTTGAAGACTTGGAATCATGTAATGCTTTTATATTTAATCTTTATTGTAACACTTTCTCTTAATTATGAACAATATTACTAGAGCCTAGAACTCCTAAAAAATGACAAGATTATTTACATATGAATTGGCACTTCTACCTAGGATCAGCGTATCTGTGTACTCTGCCTAGGATTAAAGTGTTGCTCTCTGCTTAGGATCAGAGTGTAGTATATGTGCATTCATTGAAAAGTGTTACACGGATGCACATTCCTTTTTTATATATGTAGACTACATTAATTTTTAAAAACAAACAGTTATTAACTGTATATATTTTGGGGGTTATCCTGTATGCACAGATATTTATTTTAAATATATATTTATGTTTGAAGATGATGGGTTTTCCTGAACCTCATTTTCTCAGATTGCCAGTTTTCAGTTTCTGGTGACATTTAGTGCTATGATTTTGCTCTATTCAGAAAGATTGTTTTGTTCCTGATTTTGTAATAAATACATTTTTAAAAAACTAACTAGAAATAAAGGCAAATTTATAAAATAAATTCAATGTCCACAAATTATTAAGCAATATCTTTTAATGTATCTATGCCATTTCTTGAAAGGGGATTTTCAGTTGAGACCTCAGAATCTTATTTTTAAGAAATAGAAAGGCCATTTTGAATCAGCAACTTCAAACCATTTTGTTTCAGGGAAATTCCATGGTAAGATTCAAGTGAAACCAATAATGCGTTTTTTTTCTTTCTGGGTGATATATCTTACACTGAAAGATTAAAAAGAGTCTGGAACAACATACATAGTGTGGATACTGACGTTCATTGCTCAAAATGCCCTGATAAGAAAATGCTGACTCCATCTATCTGCAGTAAAACCAGAGGACACCCCATAAACTACAAATTCAGACCTCCTTTGATGTTAGAAAAAATTTCTTCTCGGCAAGAGTAGCAAATGCATGGAACAGTTTAAGTGAAAAGATGGTCACATCTGAGAATATCAATATTGTTTTTATTTTAATGACAATTAACTGCTGTCAAAAAAGGCTATTTTCAGTACATTTAAGCAATCCAATCATCTTCAGAAATATGATCATTGTTTAAAAGAAATTGATATTAAAATGTAATCATAGAAGCACCTAAAAAGGTTCTCAGAGATGATGGCAGGGGTTATTGCAATAGGTTAAGTAATCTACTAAGTTATATAATACCATAACAGAAGAGAAAAAGTGTTACATTTTTGCCAATTATAGTTATTCTAATCAATTATTCCAGATAATGCCTCAGATTTTTCATATATGATTTGTATTAAAATTAATGCGTATTTCTGCATCTCACAATATGTTTGACCAACTTTTAATCAAGTTTTGTATCTAATAATTTGAAGAGATTGAATTATTTTTCATTTTTTATATATATTCTATATCAAACAATACAAACAAAACAATTTAGTGATAACTTATTTATTTTCTATCAACAATACTGTTTTAAAAAAACCCTTTTATTAATTTTGT
>VCCN01006160.1:14258-24545 GCA_006491835.1 Architeuthis dux
GAACATACTCATTTGCATATATGCCTTTTATATGTATAGATTCTATCGTCGCATACCACACGACGTTTAAAGTAAGTAGCGTAGAAAATAAGAATAAAGAAGTTGTCTCCAAGATATTTGAATTCTCTGAGTTTTGGGCTAGTCTTTTTGACAAACCACAGTCCAAGTCAGAGGCTGGAATTGACTTTGTATATGTAACACACACACACACACACACTTACACACACGAGCATGCAGGCGCACACACAATCACACACACACGCACGCATGATCACACACCCACACATCACCTGGGATTTGTAATAAACCCATGTGTTAATACTAATCTATATTAACATTTTGTAAAACTTTAGAAAACATTTTTTAGATCTAAATATCGCTATTCGTTTGGCCAGCGACCGGAAAAAGATTAAACTTGAATGAAGCTGAATTGAGGGTATCCGTAGCGAGATACGAAATATCAAAAATCGATTCCCCAATTTCTGCTTATTTGGGGCCTAAAACACCCGTTTTAGCAGATTAGGATCCCAAAATAACTTTAACACGACTTAATTTGAACTTGATTTTTTTCCTCTCGTTAAATAAAGTAAGTTATGTGTTATGAGTGAAAGCTCCATCTTAAAATATCACGTAATCTTTAGAAAATAACTTCTTTAGAAATGTTTAGGCTTCTCTCATTCGAACTTTCGCAAGACCAAAATAATTTCAACTAATCCTATGAAATGAAATGAAAAAAAAAACCCTAAAAATAAACTTCTACAAGATGAGAAAGTTAATCTGAAAGTTTTTGAAAGATGCTCTACTAAATACAGCCCCCCCCCCGTATCCGAAAGTAGAACGTTCCTATAAAAGACCTTGGGGTGCGAGTGGCGGAACGGCACGTGCAATGGAATAGGTGAGCCGAGTTCGAACTCTAGCAGAGACGGTTTACGTTCACTTCGCACTGATGCTCTTGGGAAAGGCATGAATCCATCTCTTCGCCCCCCACCCCGCCTATAGGTAAAATAGCCTTGTGGGGCCACCAGTCTAGGAGAAGGACAATTCTAACGTTCAAAACCGTAGAGAAGGCAACGGGAAACCACTCCACCATTCATCTCAAGAACAAACCATGGTAATGCACAGTTGCGGAGATCCATGATGGCCCACGTCCTTGAGAGAGAAGCCGTAATGGCCTACAGTGAAGAAGCAATTACCATTAATATATATGGGGAACGTTTTTGACCGTTCCCAGACACCCCAAAATAGTGATGATGGAATGTTATTAGGCTGAGTCGTCGGATGTTGGGTGGTACAGGAGACTGGGGTGTAGGAAAGAGAGGGAGGGGTGCGCGCTGCCTCTATAAAGGCTTGCGGCACAACAAACGCTGAACGCTATTTTCGCCCCGCCCCCCGTAAAATCGAAAAAGTGGCGTAAAATGAACTGTTGACAAGCGGAGAATACCTGTAACACGAAATGTCTTTCTTTTTTTTCACGAACTCCAAATATGTGTGCTTCTTAATTCGTACCAGATCGACCTGCAACTAAACGGATATTTTCTTCTGGGTTTGAGCAACAAGGCTTTCTATATAACAGTGATACTCAAACGGGTGTCGCTTGGCTCCCAGGGGAGGAATTTCCTGTCCTAGGGGAGGGAGATTTTAGCTAGGAGAAGAACGTATAATGGATAAAGAGAAATGTACGAGATTACAATTCAAAATGGGGAGGAACTGCGAAAACCTGGGAATTCAAGGGGAGGAATGTGACCTGGGACTCTAAGAACCACTGTTATACAACGTCAAGCGCCCCCACCCCGAGAGGGATTTTAGAAGGAGGTGCAAAGCTGCACATCACACACAAACACCCTCGTCCTTTAGCCATCCTTTGTTCATCTGCTATAACCCTTTCAGCTCGTCGGTAAACGATAGAGTCAACCTATTTTATTAATGGGACATATCGTATTGACTTAAAAGTTTCGATACACAGCTCTCTACCCAAGACACTCTCGGGGCCCCTCTTGGGCGATGTACCGGCTTTGCCCCCCCCCCCTGCAGCATAAAATCCTATCACTTCTATTTTTTTCACTGGACTCGAACTATCTCTGTACATTTAGTTACAGAAATGCTCTTCTTAAGATACGTGCGTGATTTTGCGTGTGGTCCTTTTTAAGACAGACAGACAGACAGATAGATAGCTTAGCCTGTCACAGGGTCTCGGTAGTAGGGCACCAAGTGTGAATCGCATTCACTACTCTAGCGAATTGTTTTGCAAGACTAGTTTGCTAACAATCGCCCCCTATAGTCTGGCTCGAGGTCACAGCAGTAGAACGCCCAGTGCGGATCACACTCATTAGCAACAGCTGGCGATACTAGCTTGCCGTTCACGTACCCGAAAGACTCCTAATCCGGATCACGTGACAATGAAATGAGATCAAAGGTATCGTTGGAACACTTCCGGTGAAACCGAAGAAAACTGTAGCAACACTTCCGGGATTCTTCTTCTTCCTCCGCCGCCGACACGGATCTCATATCGCGGTGTTTATTTTTGTAAAAACATTTAACTGAACTCTTGTTTAATATCGCATCTGTGGTCTGACTTTCAGGTTTGTTTTATTCAATAATTATTTGATGGGAATACAAAAGAAACTGTACTCATCATTGGGGGGAAAAAACACCTCTGGAGTTCAGAATTTGATGAGGTGTCCTATAAAAACAAAAATGCACCAATTGAAAATCTTAATATCTTTACGACTTTCATCCGGCACAGGTTTTTATCTGGTGCCCCCAAATAGCATATGGTGTCGAGCCCCCCTCCCCAGGCTGCATCTCCATTGTATTTGAAGGGGTAAGGGTCACGTTCATTTCTTGATGCCCCAAAAAGTGAAATGCCGACACACTGAACAATTTCTGAATCCACGTGCACGTTAGGGTCCCCAACTAGAGGCATAGCTGCAGATTTATAGGGCCCGGGGAGCTTGACTCCTTAAGATAGCCCACCCTCGAAAATTTAGTTAGCTTTGTCATTGTTAGTTGAAGTGCAGTAGGTTAACTATTATTTATAAAAAATTTTTTTTTTTGGGGGGGGGTATATAACCACTATATTGAGGCCTTCAAGAAAGAATGGGGTGCAGCTATGGCGGACTTAATTCAGTAACTATGAGTTACTGGAGTATGAGTTCCTCCTATTCTAATTTTCGCAAAACTTTCACATGACCCAAGGATACACAACGACTGCCATTTTGTTTCATTGCCAAAGTTAAATTACTCGTTGAAGTCTCAATTGTAAACAGAACAGAGAACAGTCGGGACGAACAACAAAATCTTAACACCTGGGACCGGCTGACTAGATATCTCACGAGACATTTCTTTGGTAATCTTTGGTATGGCATAAACCTAATGGCGATGTTTAACCAGTCTACACAGCCTCCAAAAAAGTATAATTTGATTATTAAAAATCATATTAATCAGAAATAAACGCAATGAAATTAAAAGTCTGTTTTTGTTTTTTATAAAAGAAATTAAAACCTCAGTTTGGCACGTCTCCTGCACTGTTTCCATCGTACCTTCATGGTGTGCAATATTCTAATAAAGAACAAAAGACGGATTTAATTTCATTATGGTATTCATTTCTGGTGAATATGAGATTTTCCTGGAGTGTTTGACGAGATACTTTACCAATATGCCGACCAAGAGGTTGAACGAGTGAAATCTTCTTGATAAATACCGAACTCTTTGAAATCACTGAAAGAAAATCCAAGTCCTAAGGATTATCATCAGACTGACGTGGGTGACCCTGATTAAGGTAATTAAAAGTTTAATTCTTTGATTAACCCAATGATCTATGATTGAAGTTGAATCCTCTTTAATGTTTGTTTGTTTTGTTCAGAAGTTTTTAGTTTTGTAACCTTGGTTATTGTTCTCCATTCATTTTGGTATCTTTTTAGATTTGGGTCATGTTTTCTCGCTCTCTTTATCATGTTGAATGTATTGTTCTTTTTAGTTCATAGCCATGTTCGTGGCGGGGTCATTCTTTTTAGTTCACTTTTGTTTTTCGCCATGTTCGTGGGGATCACTATTTTAGTTCAATTCGTAATATTCTTTCTTTTTTCATTATTGCAAGTAGTTTAGGTTAATTTGGATTCTGGGTGAAATTAATCCTTAAAAGAATGGATTAGGATTTGACATTTGGTATTAAACAATATGGCGAACTTTCTTCTTGGAATATATTGGATAAATTGACCTTTTGTCACACGGTAAGTCTTTATTTATTTATTATAGCTTTACTGATTCGTAGTAAATTGTATAACAGTTAAAACTTGTCGATATGTTTTTCAAAAATGACGGACCGGTGTGCTGGATATATATTATATATAAATCCGTATTCATCAATGCCATACATTGGTGTCAAAATAATCCAGTAGACCGTGTTTTTTGGAGAATGCTCGATACCTATGGTAGAGCGGTAATATAAATCTTTTTTTTTTTTTTTTTTAATTTTTAAAAAAAAATTTTTTATTGATCTACAACGAGTTGTACAACCACTACCAAATTCTACAGATGAAAGGACAAATAACAAAACATTAACTTTCTTGGTATAAATTAGAGTTTCTAAAGTAATTTTGCACCCACTTGAATAATCCAGAGTGAAACTGGTTATACAACTAGTTGTGGATCAATAAAGAATATTATATATATATATATATCCAAATCCAAGCAGACAACTACACACACACACACAGACTGAAAAACTGAAAACTCTAACAAAAAAAAACAAACGAATTTTTCAATTTCGGTTTTATGAAAAACGGCCGTCCTTCAAGTTTTGTGGTTGCCTGATTTTTTTTATTCCGGAAGGAAATGGGTGAACAGGATGTTCATTTAATCAGACTGCTGTCAAATTGTTGCTTAAACACTTCTAGAGCCAATCTAGTCTTTCAAATTTTTGTTAAAAAAGAAATTCTGGTAAACACTCATGTGACGCTAGTTGCAAATTCTCCTAGAAGAACATTTTTTTTCTTTTCTTTCAATTTTATGTTTTCAATCCATTAGACCCTACAACCATCCGGAAATTTAGTTTTTAGAAAAATTTCTTTCAGGTTTTACGAGAGGGGCGGGTTCTATTTACAATATAACTTTTTCTACAGACGACACATTTTCCGCCATCTTATCGGAAGTACGGGGGGTATACAAAATATGAACACGAAATAACACTGATAAATAATTGGGGAAATAAGAAATCCTAACTTAACTATATGCCGTATTCTCTCTAAATTGTAGAGGGGGTCATGTTGGTGATTTTTTCGTTTTTGAGAAAATAAATGAAAACCTAAAATAGAAAAACACGAGCTTGGTCTTTTTGGTAGAAAAATTGGATTATTTGAAAGAATTTCATAGCGCAGACGACACTCTGTAGAAGCCATGATGGTGATTCGGAAATGGTTACGACCTCTTGCAAGATGGCGGAAAGTACCGACTATAGCATTATAGTTACATTGTAAATAGAACCATCGTAAAACCTGATTCGGCCACTTTCAATGGCTGAAAGTGGCTAGATTTTTACCGTTGTTAAAAAATAACGTTATTCTCGATCTAAAAATACCGTTTTTCGAAACCTACCTAACACTACTTACTAACGCTGACCCATACAAAATAATTAAATAATAATCTAAGACTTTTTACAGCCATTCAAAACTTGCCACTTTTAGCCAGTCAGAAAATGCCAAATTAAAGATGGCAGGAGGGGTGGATACGTTAGTGCAAAGATTGCCAAATCTTTTTCTAAAAAACCAACAAATTTTCGGTTGGTTGTAGGGTCTAATGGATTGAAAGGCGCTAAAATTGGAAGAAAACATTTTCTTCTAGGGGAATTCGCAACTCCCGTCACGTAAATCTTACCCAAAATCCTACTTGTACATTTTTTAATTAATGAATTCAGGTAACCGTTAGTTTACAGTGCGGTGTTTTTGCAAGAAATTGTCTGCTATACGTGTATTGTTCTTTTTCACTTTTGTTTTTCGCCATGTTCGTGGGGGTCACTATTTTAGTTCATTCTATTCGTCATATTCATTTGTTTTTCATTATTGCAAGAAGTAGTTTAGGTTAATTTGGATTCTGGGTGAAATTAATCCTTAAAAGAATGGATTAGGATTTGACACTTAGTATTAAACAATATGGAGAACCTTCTTCTTGGAATATATTGGATACATTGACCTTTTTGCCACGAAGTCTTTATTTATTTATTATCGTTTTACCGATTTGTAGTAAAGTCTTCCAACGACATTTTGAAAGTCATGAATCATCTTTCGAACGCCTTTCTATTTGGGTTTCAAATTACGAAGACTCAATGTTACTACGTCAAATGGAAATTATATCTGTAAGAAATTGTCAATACTATTAAATTAATAATCTGCGAAATTACACATCGAATAAAAAGTGAAAAATTGTCTGTTTTTCAAAAATGGCGGACCGGTTTGTTGGCTATGTTAATCTTTTTCGGCTATAATTTGAAAGGCCTCTTGTATTTGTCAATCTAACCCAACAACAAATTAAACTAACAAAGCAATATTTTGTGTGTTATTATACATTGAACCGGCGTAAATTCGTCATCTTTGTATGGACGGCATGAACTATTTTTGACATAACGCAAACTACGGAGCCAGTTTGATAAATCTAGATCTCTGTTCTAGCCATATCTCTCTGAATTCCAGGGGCGAAACTACCATCGCGATAATGGTCAAGTTTTCTGCTTTCATTTGTTCCGTAATTGACTTATATCCTTTGTAGTTGTATTGAAATGTACGTTTTAATTTTCAAAAGTAGTTTTAAATGGTTAAAATAGTTTACGCCATTTACATAAACTAGGTTACTATGTATACCTAATATGTCGCTTCAACGTATATTTACCATTTTTAAACATTTAAAACACATTTTATGAAACTCTAAAAAAACAATCTTTTTTTTTTTTTTTAATGCTAAACGTCACCGAACTGAAACTAGGTCAAACTAAAACACCGAGTGCCACAGGCAAAATGTTTACCATTTAGTATTGCGGCACTTGACACTAAAAAGCGGAAAGTTTCTCTAAAAATATTGTACATTAGTCAAGTATTCAAGTTAATTATGATGTTGGTGCAGATAATAAGTGCGTAAACATCAAAGGGTTTTAATTGTATATACGTTTCTTTGTACTAAGATTTACTGAAAGGAACTTAGAGTAAATTTATTTGATGTTGGTGAACTTCATCTGGTACAAGTTAAGTACAACGGCCCTTTAAGAAGTGCGGTCCCTCCTGCAGAGCTAGTAGTATTGCTTTATTTTCGCATCTCATACTCCAACGACTAGGGTCCCGAATTACCTAAGCCTAACGTGGTACAATAGGAATGTCGGCAATGTTGGAGTATGGGATGATAAAATAAAATAAATCAAACAATACTACTAGCTCTGTAGGGGGGGGGGAGGCGCACTACTTGTACCCTTCATCTGCTGAAAGCACTGCGCAGCTTTGTATTATGAGTTGTTGCATATTTTATCTCTCAATCGTTTAAGTATAAACAAAATGGACGAAAATTTCAGCGTGAAATGACAAGTTTTAAAAATCTGGCAAAACTCTGCATATTATTCGATTTTAATAATTTTCGGTGCTTATTTAAAAAAAAATTTCAAATTTCGGAGAAGAATAATTATTTTTCATGATTCCTACCCCACCGTTTATTAATTTGATGATTTATCTATTTTATATAATCATGCTGTATTTTTCATATTTTATGTTTATGTAAATTGACCGTTATTTCAAATTATGGGACTGCAGACGACATGCCCTTTTCTTTGCACGGCGCAGCTGTCGTGCATTTTAATCTTGTTTTATCCACTCAAATATGTGTACTGCATTGTCTACCATACATTTTTTTAACAATCAGGTGTCGCCTACACGCTTGAAATCAGTTTTTTACATTTTTTGTTGATAGCTGTTGGTAAATATTTATGTCTGATGCTGAAATTAACCTTATCCCTTTCAATTGTACACGAGTTTCAACCAAACAAAACTATCACGCATGCATAGGTCCACCCCTATTTTGTGGCCTTAAAATCTGGTTTTAAACCACGAGTATATACTGTGTGTGGCTGTAAGCATCATTAGCTGATTATTTTTTTTTAAATCTTTGAAATTATTTTAAGGGTCACGGTTAGTAGATAGGTGTAGTGTTAGGGTTAGGTTTCGAAAAACTGTATTTTTAAATCGAAAATAACGTTATTTTTAAAAACTGTAAGACCTAGCCACTTTCAGCCATTCAAAATGGCCGAATGTAAAATTGCCAAACCAAGATGGCTGAGGGGTGATGCGTGTTTGCAAAGATTGCCTTTCCTATAGTATAAACCGTGGCTCAGTCGATCCGTAACACCGAGCATCAAGGGCAAAACGTTCACGATTTATTACTTCGGCACATTTAATTGGATCGTCCAAAGTTTCAGCAAGATTATTCAAAATTATTATTGAATTAATTCAATTTATTCAAGTCAATTAGGAAAAAATATTATTGTAACACACTTGCACTCTTTTTTTCTTTCTTTTTTTTTTGTAACTGGTTAATATTGTTCATATCTGAAGTTAAGAGTTGCTCCTAGCCTTAACCTATCGTGTTCGGATTTCAGCTTCAAACTATTACCCATATATAGGCATTAGTGCGGGGGCCTTCGTGAATTAAATCCATAATCCGTAGACTTTGGCCTATAAAGTATACTTGAAATTTCCTTGTAAAATGCTGAATTGAATGTATTTTTGAATTCTCCATATCTGAAAACCATGATTTAGCCCTTTAAACAATAAATATGTCAACTGGGAGACGAGATATGACATTCTGTTTTTTGCTTTTGTTTTTTTGGGTGTGTGCTGGCAACCATTTTGTTTTATGCAAATGTGGTAGTTCATCCCAACTTTTTTCTTGGGAACATCTTTTTTCTGAAAGCGGGTGTCCTAAGGAACATTTTGGCACCCTACTCATAGGATCATGGGCGGGGGTTGCTGGGTAGGCCCTGCTGGGTCCCGGACTACATAGGCGTGGAGACAGGGGGGGCAACTGCCCCCCCCTCCCAAGTCCGGGAAAATCAGTGGCGAAAATTCGGGCAATTGATATTTTTGTTAAGAGAAAACAATATTTCTTTATAGTTGCATGTTGTGTATTTGTACTTACTGTGTATTGTTGATTGGAAATTAATGCTTGTTTATCAAATGTCTGGCAAATCAAACCCTCTGTCCCCTTAACCGAAGAGTTCCCATACGCCCATGCCATGTATAGGTCGACTCCTAGATTTTATCCTACAAATGTTGTCCTGAAGATCTGACTCCTACGCTCTCTTAAATGCAGTAATAACACTGTTAATACAGACATCGATATTTTATCTGTGTAATAGTGAACAGCATGGAAAATGGGATCGGTGGACAGTTCGAATTTTGGCCGAGATCTTGTTCGCTTGGCATGAATGTCTTTGGGAAAGGCATGAATCTACTTCTCCCTGTCCTATCGTCAGATAAAATTACAAAATGTATCGTCACTGGCTTGCCACTACGGTAGACGGAGAAGTCGGCAATTGACAACTTGGACAAACTACTCTCCCAACAAGCAGTAGCCAATGAGGTTGGAGGGTTGCGGGCATGTAAGTCCCCAATGAGGTTCAGGCATAGGCTCACGATCCACGGGGAAGGGGTTAATTCGGGCAAAACCGTGTAAATCTTTAAATCAAGCCCGCTGCCCCATCTTAACCAAAGAGCTCCCATACGCCCATGGGTTCAGCGGTCCCAGAAACCTTCAAATTTCCTAACATCTCAGGACTCAAATTCCTTGCATTTTAATCTGAGATGATAAAATATATCATTTTCAACAATATAACATTGGCATATATTAAATTCACTACCTTTTTATTTTATCTACAAAAAGTTGGACTAACTCCACTCCCCCGCCTGCTTGTTAGGGTCCTGACCGGCCATTAAAAAAACATTTTGGCACCCGACTGATAGGATCATGGGTGTTGCTGGGTAGGCCCTGCTGGGTGCCGGGCTACATTGGCGTGGAGGCAAATTCGGACGAAAACAGTGGCAAAAATTCAGGCAATTAATATTTTTGCTGTTAAGAGAGAACAATATTTTTTTAAAGTTGTGTTGTGTATTTGTACTTACTGTGTATTGTTGGTTGATAAAGACTTTTTATTGGAAATTAGTGCTTATGTTTTTCAAATTTCTGGCAAATCAATCCCTCCGCCCCCCCTCCCTTAACCACCCATGATTGTTACCCATGTATAGGTCGACTCCTAGATTT
>VCCN01006160.1:107766-121601 GCA_006491835.1 Architeuthis dux
TGGGAGAGGATTACCCCAGAACATCAAAGACTGAGTGGGAGAAGATTAACCAATATATAGAGATCAATAGAAAATATATTAAGTAGGATTAGAGAGAGAGAGAGAGATACTAGGTAGATTATCATCCTGCATGTGTTGCATTAGCTCATAGCTAGACTACTCAAGAAGCTCATCTATTATCATTAAAAGCCTGCTGTTGAGCACTTTGGAATATACAATTCACTGCAAAACATCCTTCAAGAGATTTGCACGAACCTGACCTTTATCAAGAAGTGCATTTGCTATTGCCTACGGGGCTAAATAGCTGCACCTTCATAAGCAAGCATATGAAGAATTATATAATAGCTCTAGTCAGTAACATTTCCTGAAGTTCATATTTTGCATAAGTTTTCTAGCAGATCATAGATCAAGTGTTAAATGATTAACTACTTGAATTAATATTCCTCTAGATGCGTTGATCACAGGTGACATAATAGCTACTATTAGAATTCTCTTACTATGAGACAGATATGTACTCTCTCACATCCGCAATGAGAGAAAGAGAAAAGAAATGTACGAAAAATGTAAAAATTGAACTTACAATCAAGATTGGGCGATTCAACTTTCTCAAAACCTTTCAGCATTTCTTCATGTGTCGTCTCTTCCCTTGTCTCTGTTAATCTTTTCATTCGTTCTAGAAGAGCCTCAATGCCTCCTTCCGTACAATCAATCGACTAGAGAGGGAAAGAAGAATGGGATAAAAGTCATAAGCTACATTAGAACACTTACAGAAATTCAGTCATTAAAAAGTTTCATACATTTTTTTTTTTCCCCAACTTGTGACAAAAACAAAAAACAACCTTAAACTGATTGAATATATAATAATTTGAGCAATTTACATTTATTATGTTACTATATGTTTATAAACAATTGAATTATAAAAATATGAAATTTATTCAATTTTTCCAAAGATTTTCAATTCATTTAAAATGTTTTTGGGACTGTCTGATTCTGTTAAAAATAACTGTTTGATAACATTATCCTTGATAATAATGAATGGCTTACTGTGTATGTGTACATTAACACTTGTTCCCACTCCCATTTCTCGGAAAATATTCTGGAATTCCAGTTTGGTTTGAAAGAAAACAAGATGGAGGAAATGTTTTTACTTACTTGTTCTTCATCTTCACTATGGCAACCATTCTCATAAGCATCATAACCATGGTGATGGTAAGTGTGCCCAAAGTCGTCATCAATTTCCCAACTGATCCCACAACCAAAAATAAACCCTGATAAAGCGTGGAAGTGAGAGAGGATTATTAGTGCCTGGGTCACTTCAGACACTGACCAATTGTTGGAGCCTTTCGTTAGCTTCTGTTAAAAGAAAAAAAAAGGAAAAAATGAGCAACTTTAGTGAAAAGAATTGATGGCTAAAAGTAGCTAGATTATGATCACAAATAGCTAAAAGTGGCTAGAAATGATATAAGAAATTGGTTTTAGATTTCAGATATCTAAACGCAACAAAAATTATCTGTATTTAGGTACAAAATATCAAAGTTACACATTTTAATACCCTTTAAAAATTCAGGCATTAAACACCTTAATAGGTTAGTGTTGAAAAGGTTAAAGAATTTGAGCTCTAAGTGCAAAGGAAGGGTTCATAAGTTGACAGATCCAAGTCTCATTTGTATCTATTATTTACTATATATGTAAAACGAGGTCAGGTTTTACAAAAGATTACATTTTTGCACAAATGAATATAGTATATATCTTGGTCACTTATGACATATACTGTAAATAGACTTACATCAGTCTAAAAGATCAAAGCAAATGTTTTTGCTGTAGGATCTGTGGAAATTACCAGTTCTTTTTTTTCTTTGACCAAAATGTAGTCTACCAATCAAAGTGTACTAAACAGCATAAACCTACTAATGAACAGTGGCCTGTTTCTGTCCAACAATGGACTTCCTCGGTAACAATTTTGCTTGTTATAATATCTCAAAACCACCATTTAAAACAATGGACTCTTCCACTGAAATGAGTTCAATATTCAGATATATCTAGGGTAATTAACTATTATTAAAAGAAACGGCCAACTTACTTCAATGTGATTTTTGTTGATCAGCCAAGGCCGATGGGCAAGCAGCTTATTGATTTCATAGAGATCGCGGAGTTTCTGTGGGATATAATCAAGACCCTTCAGCCAATCTGGATCTCCACCTTGCAACAGGAACTCTGTCGCTTGGACACGGATCAGATAGGAGCATTTGTGCCGACCAGCAGCCTAATTAAAGGAAAGAAAAAAAAATCTGGTTAAGTCAACATATACATAGCATTGCAGAGAGTATTTATTCATTTAAAAACATTTTTTTTAAAAAACAAACCAATGACAAGTTGTGTAGTACAAAGAACTACAAAAGGTGGAAAAACATGTTAAATGTTCTAAACACACCTGTTTACGAGTAGGTAATAATGCAGGTTGAGGAACCAGAGCTTATTTTCATGATGTTGACACCCAAACTCTTAAACCTTGAGTTACAACAATCGGTGACAATGAAATGTTGGCCTTCCACCAACAAAATTAACCATGTCACAATGCCAACTATGAGAAGATTATTAACTAGTAATTTTCTATGAACAAATACATGACAGCTTCGAGTGTCTTCTATACTTTTCAAAAACTGTTAACTTGAAATTTTGCTTAGTTTAAAATGATATCACCCAGGAAATCTATCAAATAACTGCTTAAAATAAAATTTTGCAGGTAATTTTCATATTAAAGACATTTTATTCACCTATACATCTCTTCCAATCTTCTCAACAACTCCAGTTATGTCTAACTGCCTTCCTCATCCTAACTTAGATATAGACGGAGCCACTTATCAAACTCAGAACTACAACAATGATCTACAAAAACCATTGAAAACAAATGAACTGATACCAAGAAATACTTAGTCCTTATTTAAGTTTATTATTTTAAATATTACCAGACGAATAATAACTGTAAGAAGTGGAATATATCCTACAAAACTATGTACCTAAGAGCTCTCTAGTATAAGTAGTATTTATAAATTAAGCCATTTTTCTATCTGGCCCTAAATAATAAATGGATTTCACTTAAATTTTAGTATAAAAATATGGATAAAAAATTAGTGATTTCTTCTGCTAAATAGGAGAATGATCACCTAAACAAAAAACTGACTATAACAACCAAGATGAGGATAAGTCAAAGTAGTAAATCAGTATATAACAAAAACATTGAAATTAATACCAGATTTTTTTTTTAAATCAAACATTATCAGATTTGAAAAAAATGTTAGCACAAGCTTTTCTTGTTGACTAGAAAAAGCAATGTAAACAGAAATACTTGATTAACAGCATTAAATACTCGATCAACAGTGTTCAAGTCTTGTGTTATATTCAAAACATAACCTACTCTCATTGGTGATCTCTCACACACACACAAATCCCTGCTCACCCCCACCCACAAGAAAATCCATAATGTTACCAAAACCAGGCCAGACAGTTTTCTAAATATTTTAGTACAAGCAGAATTTGCTGCCAAGATGGGTTATCGCCTGATATGAAAGCCATGCCTATTACAATTTCTGAAAGTCTGAGACAAAGAGACACTGTCAATTATATTCGGACAATAGATATCTGCACTCTTTATTGGCCAATTATATATAATCTATTCAAGCTTTATAACACTTTTCAATACGGTACATAAAAAGGAAAAATTCATATCATTTACAGAGACAAGATGAAACAGCTTTTTCTGGGGGGAAGGGGAGGGGGATCCATACAAGTTAATGCACAAAAGCTTCTTAGCACCAATTAAAAATAGACTTTCTGAAAGATTAATTAGTCAGTTTCTATCTTTCACAAAACATATTTGACCCTTGTGATTACCACAACAAACAGCCTCCCTAAAACACTTTCCTCAAATGGAAATTTCTATAAATCGAGGCTGATCTTATTCTAGTTTCAAATACTACAATTATTAATCTGACTCAATAATATCACTTGTAGTTAAGAGAAATAATATTGCTAAAGTTGCTTCTGCCAGCGTTGTGCAAAGTTGCTTCTGCCAGCGTTGTGCAAAGTTGCTTCTGCCAGCGTTGTGCAAAGTTCAACTTGCAGGTTGCCTAATAGTTGACAACATGAAACATGGAATCGGAGAATCAAACAGAGTTCACAATCCAGTTGGTGTTGCCTTCATACGAATGCCCTTGGAAAAGGCAAGAATCCACTCCTCTTCCCAGTGGAATAGCAAGGCAGACTGGGATTTCTAACCTTGGTTGGCAACTAGTCTAGGAGACTGACAACCGACTACAAACCAGGAGTGGAACCCCAAAGGCAGACTGTCTCACTTCTTCAATAGATCAGGTCTTTGCTGCTGGTGCCACCTAACAGCACAACTTGTTGCAGGTTATTTGGAGAGGAGATGGGCAGCACCAAGTATAAAGGGGATGTACTCAGCATGGCACCCGACGATCTACTAGGTCAGGAGTTGAACTTGGAAGTCTTAACACTGACCAGGATTTAACATTCAATTGAAAATAAGCTGGTGGTCCCCAATTTCAAGTTTCACACTAGCTCTCTTGTTGAAAACGATGCACAAATAAAAACAATGATTTATGTATTTACTTCGCAGGTTTTTATTTCATTAATTCTCTTATTTCTTTTCGTTTGTTCCTTTTTCTGGAAGTCAAATTATATATGAACACAATTGTACTAACTAAAAATGTTTATAGAAGCCGAATGACAAATTCTCTAATCATCAAATTTAACATCAACACAAGAGATTCAGAAGTGTTTCGACCTTGCGGCCCAAGCAGTGAATTAGGTGGAAATTTAGCAAACATGTGCGTATAGAAGCTGCTTCCTACGAGCTAAAAATAAGTGTACTTTAGTTTGTATACAAGTTGGCACAGAGACAAAGCTCGACAGGGAAATGTGTATTATCAGGTGTTAAGTCAACAGAGAGAGGAGGGGGGACAAAATCTGTAGGTAAACAAGGTGTAACTGAAACAAATTTTGTGGGACGAGGACGTTGAATTTTCTTAATATATTTTGGCTAACCTTTTTTTCGGTTTGGTAAATTTTAGTTTGAATATAGCAGAAATTGTCTATAGTAAGCACAGCTGAAATAAAAACTTAATTAAGACCTAGATACAAACGATGTTTATAACAAAGTATTAAGAAAAAAAGCCCCTAAAAGGCTGTAGAGTTAAGCTACAATAGTAGCACTGTAAGCTGCGTTGCATTGAGCTATTTCGAATATTTTGGTGTTTGGGCCAAGACCAGCCAAGAGTTTAAGAAAATCATTCCTGCTTCAAAAGCAGTGGTTTGACCTTTTTGCCCATGCAGCCTTTTCCTCATATTTCAGAATTTCACCCCCCTTCCAAGATTATCAGTAATCAGAGCTTGGTTTCACAATTTTCAAAAAGAATTTCCCCTGAGAGAGAAAACAGGAGTTTATAATCCCCTTTTCTCCTAAAGGTTAGGAATAGGGTTAGTGAACTTAATTATGGGATGTCTTATCAAGTATCTACCTCTATCCCATAATAGTTACATTTGCATTAAATAATTACTACTAAATGTAACGACTATTATGGGGGTACTATTTAGAAGTAGCACCCACACAAATATGCTTAATGTTACGCACATCTGTGAAAGAAAATATCTGAAGCTTATGGTTTAGGAAACACACAACATGCACCAAAAAGAAAAATAATAAAATAAATATAAATAGCTAAGTGGTATGTAAAAGTATCTCTTTCAGCTCCAGGTCACCCTAGGGCAAGGTGTAGGTAGCACCTGCTAGCCTCCCTTTGACAATCGAGCGATCGACGGGAAGACATCATCTGGTCGATCTGTCAGAACTACTTTTCGGAGTTACACCACAAAAATGTCCCTCACTCACTCGTACTGTATGGAACACCAATATTGGTGGACCAGTCCTCATTAGGAGTGGTGGGTCCAGCATGCAGTGGCCCCAGAGACTGAACATTTTATTCCCTCCAAGTCGGCTTTGCTAGCTTGGGGCTTAAGTGTGAAGAATTTCGATAGTCACTCAATTATGTCATCCAACAACAGGGCTATTAGAAGTGACAATCTTATATAATTCGCCACATGATTGGCTATATTTTCCGTCTAACATTCGTGATTTGTTAAGGGAGATTACCCTTTAATTAGCAATTATTAGTTATCTCCCCTTTTTGGGGGAAATGCGTAATCAATCTTGGTTCATTCTGGTTGAACATACAGAAATGTAGAGCAACATAACGTTTGATATTTTTTCTTTCATGTACAGTGCAATTGCAAAATCTACTGCTTGCATATAGCAGAATTGGCAAGACTAAAATGTAGAGTTCCAAGCGTTGTCAACTTAAGAATCCACAAGGATTTTCACAGTAAATACAACCAATTTAGTAACACTAACACATTTGCACAGTAAATTCAACAAAATTCATATTAAATAGAATTGAAACATTTCCTGCCTATCAAGGTGAATAAAATTTGCCAAACCAGCTTGACCCACCCCTCGGGGAGTAATGGGGGTGGGGAGAAAGTGTTTTTTCAATTGTCATCTAGTCTCATCAGTAGAAGAAAAACAAAAAACAACTGTATTTTGAAGTTCATAGGTCATCGAGAAGTCATTAAACACTCCAATGAGAGAATTTTTAGTATTCAAAAAGGGAACTTTATGAACAAACATATCTATAGAGTTTGTAATCATTTTGTGGGACGGCGTGGACATGCTTATACGTACCATTATGGCGATGTAGTGTCGGAAAGTGAATGGTAATGGGCCATCAGCACGCATCAGGTGATTCTGTGTCTTCAGGAAACATTCCAAGTACTTCCGATGATAACCCATGAGTTGAGTTATGTAATCAAGCCTGTTGTTCGCTATGAATGCTTCAACAAAGAGAGCTTTTGTCTGCAAAATTAAGAAGAAAGAAAAGCCATGAAAACTTTCCAAGGAAAGAAAAGAGACAAACATGTGAAATTTGCAAAAAAATAATAATAATCATAATTTGCAGGAGGGACAAGTATACCTAGGGTGGCAAGACGGATCAAATGTAGAATCCGGACCCTAAAATTGATTCATGTCAAAAAGTACAAGTTTTCAGATTCACCGTAATCAAAATCTAATAACTCAAATTCATATAAAAGATTTTCATGGGGAAATAACTATCGATTCAAGTTACCTCCCTTTGACATTAGGGTTGTTTTTGTTTTTTTAAATTCTATTCCTAGGAAGAGCTCCACTGTCAATAGGAGCAGTTTCCAGCAGTTCACAAAATTAAGATTTAATTCAAACTTAAATTTTGTGATACTATTTCTTCACAATATTCTTTTATGTAATTAAACAGGTCTGAATTCTATATTTCATCCTGGTTTTGATTAATTAAATTTTGATTAGTGTAATCTGAAAATTTGCAGTTTTGACGCCAGTCTTGAATTAATTTTGATCCTGCAAAACTAATTCACAATTCATAGAAGACATTCTTACAATCTCCAGAGTGAAAAAAAGATTAATCTCATTGTATTAAATAAACTTTTTTGTACAAAACATTGTAGTCACCTGCACCTTAACAGCTTCTGACAAAGTTTCAATCATAATCGGTTTTTTTTCAAATGATATTAATAAAAGATTGTTTTTGTTGTAACAATTTTGCTTTTTCTATTCTTGGAGGTTACTTAATTTGAGTCAGCTGGCTTATCTAATGATAACCAGAGAAGCCGTGGTCAGCAAAACAAAAACAAGTTTTGTTTGATAATGGTTTGATGAATCAGCGGTTCAGAAATTATCTGTCACCTATTTTAGGCTGAATAGAGTCGTTAACTTCTGATAGCCAAATATTGTTCTACAAGTTCCAGTCTTTTTGGGGGGCAGGGGCACAATGTAGAGAAGGTGGTCCCAATTTTAAGTTTCACACTGGCCCACTTGTTGATAATGATGCACAAATAAAAGCAATTTAACAATATGATTTATGTAATCACTACAGTTTTTATTTCATTAATTCTTATTTCTTTTCATTTGTTCGCCGTTTTTAACATCGAGTGAGCGAGTGCATGAAACTTAAATTGGGACCACCTTCCTACATTGCGCCATTTTTTTTTTTAAATGAGAAAAAAAAAAATTACTTTTTCTGTAAATCAAATTATACATGAACACAATTTTACTAACTAAAAATGTTTATAGAGGCTGAATGACAAATTCTCAAATTAAATTTTACATCAATATAATTGTACTAAAATGTTTATAGAGACAATGACAAATTCTCTACAGGAAGAAGAAATCAAGGATAAAAGTTAAGTGTGGTACCTATGTTTTTTCCTTGTGGTTCCAATCAAGTGAAAATGAAATCAAAGCAAGAATTATTAATCAAATGAACCTATTTGTGACCATGATTTGATGAAAATATAAAACCGGCTTTTAGGGTTTGGAGGAAAAAAAAAAAAAAAAAAAAAACCTTAGGTTACTAAAACTATTAACACCCAATGGATTCTACAATACAAATTCACGACTATATATCATCGCACTGATCATATCTTAATTCCATCAAAAGTTCAAACTTAAAGTAAAATGCTAATGTCAGCTCTCTCTCTCTCTCTCTCTAGTAGGTTTGTATAATCGATTTTTTATTTTTAGTTAAATTTGTAAAACGAGCAGAGCAGGGCACTCTGTAGAGCGCCTGTTCGTTTATTGGTTCAACTCAACAGCTGATCAAGGGAAATCGAAGTTATGTTCAGTGTTGCATTGCCTTTTTCACATTATTAGAAATAATCGATAGAATGCTAAAAACTAAATTTGGCACCATGCAGGGGAGGTTGTGCCGATAATAAAGTGTTTATTCACATACTCGCTCAGTGATGTTAAAAATAGTGGCACAAATAAAAAGAAACTAGAGAATTAATGAAGGAAAACAGAAATAAATACATTGCTTTGAATAAATCAAATCGTTTTCTATTTATTCGCCGTTTTTTGACACCGAATGAAATTTTACAATCGGGACCACTTTCCCTAGATTGTACCCTAACTTTTTTTTTCTTTTTAAATGATGCTGGAAAAAATTTGATAAATAATGAAGTGGAAAAAAAAAACCTAAACCGGTACTACTAAGATTTAAGTTTAAAATTCAATAATGGCATTTTGGATTTTAAATTTAAATTTGAAAAAAAAAAAAAAAATTTGTTTGCATTGTATATATATTTTTTTTAATTCTTAAATCAAATAAGTAAAAAGAAGAAAAAAACTATAAGATTGCAAAGGTAACATGACCAGCCATCAGAGAGATTTGAACCTACGATCAAAGACTATCACTACAAAGAATCATCTATTCGAGTAAATTGAAACGGCTATTTCATTTTGTTTGAATGTATCTATCTTTAGTATAGGTCATTTGGCACCCGATTAGGGTAATTAGACCCTCAATCAATTGTTTTAGTGCTCAATATGAGAAGCAGTGAGTGTTTCTGCGAGGGGTAACATTACAATCTTTAAGATAAGACATCATTTTGCACGATTTTATCTTATTCAACGGACTAAAGTTGAATTTAATAGAAATCAACTTACGAGTACAATAGAAAACTAATATTCTTGAAACATTAGCAAGAAAGAAAAAGAAAATACACGCAAAAGGTACAACGGACCAAAAACAAATTGTGTTTTTGACAATGAATGAAAAGATGAGATAAAAATCAAGAAACTCCCGTCAATTTGGTTTGAAGTAATGATCGTCAGAAACAAAAAGATTCTATTTAAATATGTTATTATCAATACAATATTTAAAAATATTATGAAAAAAAAAAAAAGGATTTTATAAATAAATTTATTTACATCTTTCGTATAAAAACGATTTCAAGTAAAAGCTTGCAAGGTCATAAGGAAATAAGGGATAATTACTTTTCCGGGGACAGAATAAATCAACCTAGGTTTTTATTGGTAAGTATATTAATATATATACAACTTGTATATAACTTACTGGGACAAGAAGGACATTGTTCTGGGAGAAAATACACGGATAAGTTCATCTAAATAAAGTAGAATGGGGTCAACCTAAAGTCTTATTTTGGTGCCAAGGAAGTGAAGCTAATTTTGCCAAATTAAATTTAAAATTTGGCCATAATTCTTAGACTGAAACCGGCTTTTTTATTTTATAACACTATGAACAGATTTGGATTTTATAATAATTTAATAGCGTACAGCTGAGCGATGGTCTCTTTATAAGAAGATGCCCAAAAGTTCGGTGGTTGGGGGGACTTAAGCATTTACAAGTCTTTTTGGTAGAGAATGGAATAAAAGAACTTGTAATATTCCACATCAACTTTTAGCGTGTGGAAATTTCCCAGCCGGGCCTTTCTGGATGGCTGTCAATTCAAGAGAGTCACGGGGAGGAGAGCAGCAGGTCAAGATAGGGAGGGGGTGGGAAATGACTGACAGAGAAAACAGAGAGAGGGAGTGCAGATGGGAAAAAGAAGTTTGAACGGAGAAGAAACGAGTAGAAGGGGGTGACAACAGAGAGGATTGAAGTGAAGAGAGAGGGGGACTGAAAGGGAGAGTATGAGTTCCCTTACTGCTGCTACCTGCTTTATCACGCTATGGGGGAGCAACCAATGAAAAGCAGTCTCCGGGAAGAATCGACCAATGGGAGCGCTCCGCTATACTTAGCACCGGCAACAGCAGTTTCCAAGCCAGGAACAGCAGCAGCAGCCAATCAACACCCCCTCCCTCCCTCTATCCGATGTTACAGTATAATTTCAAAGTAGGTGATTTTTACAAACGAACACAACGGAGAGAAAAGGAAAATAAAAAGAGACAGAGACGGACAAAGGAAAACAGAAAAGAAGAAACAGCTGTAATAAATAAGATAGAGTAAATGCTACTATTTTAGTGGCTGCTGCTGCTGTTAACCACCAGATGGGTAAGTGCGTACGTGACAAATAATGAGGGGGAAAGAGGGGGAGAGAAAACGAAAGTAGAAATTCTGATGAGGTTTCCGTTGGGGATTTTCCAGTAAAGGAGAACTTTTTTTTTCAGTAGTGAAAGGTGGTCTCTCTTCAAGCAGACAATGACATCGACGTGTCATGTTAGATGAGATGCGCTTTATTCAAAAATTAAAAGAAAGCTGGATAATATTAAATGACAAATATGTACTCCATGATTCTACTACCTTTTTTTTTTTAAAAACTGAAAGCAAACTAATTACCGGCATAACACTAATAGCGTGGTTAATGATCAAAATTGTCCGTACTGTTTAAAACCGCACAGTTCAAGGTCTTATAATTTATGTGTTCATTTTTTTTTCCCCGCTTATATTTAACTTAGTTGCATTAATTTGTATGGCAATACCTTAACCGTAATACATCAATACCGCTATTTAAAGGTATTACGGTAGAAAGAACTTTCCCTTGGAATTTCCAACTCACCTACCCCTTTTTCACCCGTTCCAACTTAAAATACCTATAATAATCGTAATATCTATTTTGGGTTAGAGCCTAGTAAAAGCTTTTGAATAAGTCTTTTTTTTAATTGAAAATTAAAAGACAAAAAACAATCATCATTTCAAGTAATAAGAAATTCGATACAATGTAAATCTAATAAAAACAATTGAATGATCATAGCAAATAGATGCCTTTGAAACGTTCGTTAAATCAATAAAGCTTTATTTTCTCGGAATATGAAATCGAAATTAATTTCAAACCAAGATATTGCTAATTAAAGCCGATGAATATTTTACAGAATAAACAGGAAAATTCTTTTTAAAAATGTATACTGACCTCTTCATCTGTTGTCTCTACAGGTACAACCTGTAAATAAAGAGAAAAGAAAATACATAAGTTAAATGGAACGCACAAAGGTTTACAAATATATACATAACATAATTATGAATTCGGCACAACGTAGGGAAGGTGGTCCGATTGTAAAGTTTCACACCCTCGCTCACTCGACGTTAAAAAAACGAACAAATAAATAAGAGAATTAATGAAAGAAAAACAGAAGTAAATACATAAATTATATTGTTTTGAATAAATTAAATTGTCAAATTGTTTTTATTTGTTCGCCGTTTCTAACAGTGTGGAATTTTACAATTTAGGGAACACCTCCCTTACGTTGTGCCATACATTCTCAAAAGTAACCAGGAAGGAAAACTAGCCTGCATCGTCGCCGACCGTTGGGTAAACTTCAAACTAAAATCATCTCTTGTATGACGAGCATCAACTTTCCACCACAAAGACGAGCATTCATTTATTTACCACTGTCGTCATCCCAGCCGAAATAGTTTATTACATATCACTTCCCTTCTTGGCTACCCGGCTACCCGAGAGATACAATGTCACATGCGGGGATGAGTCGACTATATGGAGAGACAAGAGAGCCAAAAGTAGGCTGTCTCTCAAATCTACGCAAGCAGTGGTTTCTTTTAAGAAAAGGGGGAAAGTTCGGCAAGCTTTTATAAAAGAGCTGAATCCTCTTTGTGGCCCCGTTTTTATTTCTGGAGAGAGCATTACAAAACCTGTTCCTTAGACCTTAAGTAAACAAACGATAATATTTATCGTTCATTTTATATATACAACTCAAACTAGCATAGTACCCATCAAAAATGGATCGGTTCTTCCGAGAATATGAGCTATCTGGATAAAAGTGTGTATACACACATGTATACATAATTGAAATGCAATGTGTATCAAGTTAAGTTACTATACTGTTAGTGTTCGGTGACCCCATCACTTTCTTTTTCGAAAAAGAATTCTGAATCTAATAAAAATGAGTACAAAAATCTGGACAACAAAGTTTTTCTTAGTTGGAATAAATAAATATAGACCCGATATATTATTTATAACCACATTTACGTACGAGTGAAAATTCCCATACGACTAAAACAGGAAACAGGTAAAGCAGAAGAAAAGAAAAGACCATTTTTAGAGCCAAAGTACGTTTTTGTTGTTTACAGGGAAGAAAATTACTCAAAAAAACCCATTAAAACTGCACTATACAAAAGGTATTTCCTGTAAATACAACACAAGAGGGATGTTTTATTTCAAAACTAATATTTTTTTTATCCGAAGCCGAGGACGACAAAAGTTTTTTTTCAGGTTGTCCGTGTTAAGGCCGACGTCGAGCGATGATTCGAAGCGTGTCTTCAATTCTCTACCCCGGGTGCGCGATCAGCTGAGAGCGACTTGCCAAATTCTTTCTTTTTTTCTTTTCTATTACGAACACAAATCAGTTAAATAAAAAGTAAAAGTGCTCAAGCATTGATCAAGAGATTAGGATAATAACCGTTGACAAGTGGGGAAAATGAGGGTGTAATCCTCAATTCAAACCTAGTGGTGGGTTGAGCACCAGGCAATTCAATTGCAAGGGGGGTAGAAAATACAAACAAAGAAGAAAAAAAACTCAGTTAATTAACCGAATTACACCATTTCCTTGGCCAGTTAAATATTGGCATTTAGCCTTTCGCCTCAATAATGCCAGTCAAATATTAACTACAGGCATACCTTGATTAGTGCGGTTAAGTCGCCCCGGAAAGGTTCAAAATCGCATTGTTCAGGGTCTTTTAATTTAATGTGGTTTTTTTTCTCTCCAGCTTATACGCGGTTACATTAAATTGCACAGCAATACATTAAAACCGGCACTTATCAAAACCGCACTATTCAAGGTATTCCCTGTAATTACAACACACGAAAGCAGATGCCATCATTTGATCATAAATACTGATATATATAACTGATAATAGTAAGCAAATAGGTCACCGCACCGGTAATGGAGCCGGTTAAAGCGATATATATATAACATTTTATATCCGACAGAATGATAATTATGACATTTATTAGTT
>VCCN01006160.1:238932-250590 GCA_006491835.1 Architeuthis dux
AGTAAGCTAGCATGTTCAGTTTGATAGATAAGAGCTGAAAAAGTAAGCATTCCAAGGGAAATTATGAATCACCATTACCCATATATGTTGTGTTGGGGGTGATCAATTAAAAAGTTGGAAAAAAGGGTGATCAATGAATAAGTTACTTCTCTCGCCTTTTGATGGGCAGTAAAAAAGGTCTGAATTTTCAAAAAAAACAACCGGGTACAAACTAGTGACCAATTTAGCATAAACTGTCATTGCATATTGAAACACCCTCTAAATAACTATTTAGGGGGGAATTTTCAATAAACAAACAAAAGAATTTTTCCTACTCATTGAGGAGAGTGGGTGTGTAAAATCTCAAGTTTCAACTATGAACACTTACTACAACAGCAGCAGCTGTAATAGTAGTAGTGTGCTTTAGCATACGCAAACACACAGGCTTTGCTTTATCCATTTTTCTCTTTCTGTTTGCTTTAGCATGATAGAAAACAACAAACAAAGAAAACAGTGATACTGGCCTTTATATCATAAGATACCAATATAATTACATTGCCCCAAAACATATTCATTCTATCCTTTTTATTATCATTATTATTGGATGATTGTAATACATCATTTTAATTAAATTTGACAAGTTCTAGCAGCTAGGCGTAAACTAAACTCCCTCTGGTAATGAGGGCATGAGTTTGATTCTCACCTATCTCATTTATTCTTTATTATCCAACCACGCTGTTGTTCGTTGCCATAGAAACAACGGCAATGAACAACATATATAAATGTATATGTATATAAGAACAACATATATAAATGTATATGTATATAAAAACAACTGATATAAATGTATGTGTATATAAAAACAACTGAAATTAAGATGAAGGTAAGAACTAGTCAAATTTAATTAAGATATTAATTCAACTTTTGCAAGTTACCTTACTATCCATGGATCCTTTAATGATTGCATTCAGGTTGAAAAAACTATTATTATTATTGGATGAAATAATTGTAATACATATTAAATTTGACTAGTTCTAGCAGCTAGGCGTAAACTAGACTCCCTCTGGCAATGAGGGTCTGTGTTTGATTCTCACCTATCTCACTTATCCTTTATTATCCAACCACACTGTTATTCATTGCCATAGAAACAACAGCTTGAATTCAAAGTTGTATATAAGAACAACTGAAATTAAGATGAAGGTAAGAACTAGTCAAATTTAATTAAGATATTCATTCTATTTTTGCAAGTTACCTTACTATCCATGGATCCTTTAATGATTGCATTCAGGTTGAAAAAAAGAAACCTCTTTGTATTCACTTGTGACAACCAGTGTTTTGCCACTGACAACTTGTATGTAGCTCCTTCGAAACCCACACTGCAGCGTTACTAACTGAGTTGCGACCATACCTCATGGCAACAATCAAGCTGCAAATACTGATGGAATCGATGTTTTTTAAATAATTGATTTGGCAAGAAGAGGAATAGAGAAAAACAAAATAAAGTGAAACACTGTTCTTTTTTTCTACCTGTGCCGAATGTGCTGTCAAATGAAAACAAACAAGTGAGAGGTAACGGGCACTGATTGATTTTAACAATCATCCATCGAGGAGAGTGATCGTGACTGCGTACTCGGTTTTGCCCTGCAGGTAGAAATTTTAGCTGGATAGGAACAGTGACGTGTGTGTGTGTGGAGTATGGGGAAGATGGGGTTGTCTGGTTGAAGAGGAACAGGCAGAGGAAGAAGGAGAAGAAGCGGAAGGAGAATGAAGGAATGAATGAAAGAGAAACTGTGTTGGAAATGCCACAGACATGGCAGATCCCCCCTTCCCCTCTTTTTTTTTCGTAGTGCAAGGTCGTTAGTTGATCTGAGGAATAAAAAAAGAATGGAAGTGGGGAGGGGGTAAAGAGAAGAGATGAGAGAGAGAGAGAGAGAGAGAGAAAGAGGGGGGGTCAGGATGTAAAGTGAACAGAAGAAGAAATAGCCAAGAAAGAAAGAGAGAGAAACAAAAAGATCTGCTGGAATGAAAGAATGAAATAATGAGGGAATAAGTGAAGAAAAAGAAGAGGAAAGAAAAAGAGAGGAAGAGAAGGGAAAGGGGAAAAGTAAGGAGAAAAAGGGAAAGAAAGAAGAGAAAGGAAAATGGGAAAAAAGAATGGAAAGAAAGGGAAAATAGAGAGAAAGGAAAAGAAAAGTAAAAAAGGGAAAAGAAATAAATAAAAGGAAAAGAGAGGAAAAAAGGGAAGGAAAAGGGCAAAGGCAGAGAAGGGGGGAGAAGGGGAAAGAAACAACTGAAAAGAAAAGGAGAGAAAGAAGAAAAGAAAGAAGAAAAATGAAAGAGTAGGGGGGAAAAGAGAGCAAAGAGAAAGAGGGATTACAAGAGAAAGTGAAAATAAAAAAGGAGGAGGTGAGCATGAAAAGAGGAAGGAGAAGGCTAAAAAGAAAGGGAAAGAGTTTGAAAAGGAAAAGAGGAAGGGAGGATAAAAAGGATATTGAAGAGAGAAAGAGCAAAGAAAAAGAGATAGAGAAAATAATAACACAAGAAAAAAAGGGTAGCAGATTGATTTAAAAGCAAGAAAAAGGTAGAAAGACAAGCCTGGCTGCTTCAGTATCAAACTCTGCTCCTACTTCTACTTCCTTGCGTAATTCTACTATACATTTTGTAGGTATGTAAGACTTGTCAGTTTAGAGCAGGTGGTAATACACCAGGCTAGCATTCACTAGGTCATGAGTTCAATTCACAGTAGGGGAATGGGGATTTTACATATCGGTTTACTCCCTATTTTTAGTAAGGATTGTTCTTGTTCTTGTTAAATAGGAAAGTAAAGTCAACTCTGGGAGTTTGACAAAAGGTGGATAGATGGGTGGGGGGACTGAGAAAAGAGGGGGGGGTGAATGATGGAGGAAGAGGTAGAGGAGGGAGAGAAGGAGGAAAGACAACAGAGGGAGATGAAGAGAAAGTGATGGTTTGAGAAAAAAAATCAAGTTGAACACGTAGAGAATAAAAAGGTAAAAGATAGTGACAGACAGACAGAGTGACAGACAGACAGAGTGATGAAAAGAAAAAGAGCCGAGCACTAATGACTTTTCTACTGTTTGTGTTAAAAGCGACAAAAAACAAAATGTCTTCACACATTCAGCAGCCATTTAAAAAAAAACCTGTTTGTTTAGCCTTGAAATACAAAAATGCAATCAAATCTTCACAATTTTGGGGAAAACAATTACAAACACTGCTTAACATTGAAAACCACTCCGACTCCTGTTTATGGAAGGCAGTTCAGGGTTTAGAATATTCAGCAATACGATTCAATATGTTGCTACATCCTTTGAGTTGTGCTTGTACTCAATAGCACACCTTATAAAAGGGAAACTGGCTAAAATCCAGTGGGGAAAAGACTCACTGTCAATGATTTTCGTCAAACTCCAATCCAAGTCTGGAGTTGACATTTTAGAACATTTTATTTTAGTGTGAAAAAAAAAGTATACAATTTGTATATACAAGCACACATCATAACAATCATATTTACACAATATCTAGGGCCTTAAACATTTGCGGTGGTGTAATAAACATCATAATTCTTCTTAAAATCATTTACATCTCTTGATAGCACTACATATTCTTGTAATCTATTCCAAAGTCCTACTACCCTTTGCTAAAAAAGAATTTTCTGATATTCAATCTACTTCTATTTACTTCTACTGTATATGTGTGGCCTCTCAGTCCCTTGTACCCAATTCTAGTATAAAAATACATCAAGGTCTACTACTTCTAAACCAGGTATAATCTTAAACATTTCTAAGTCTCCCCGATCTCTCCTATTTTCTAACGATGTTAATCCTAACACTTTTAGCCTATCCTCATAACTCATACTTTTTAATTCCGGTACTAACTTAGTTGCACTTCTCTAGACTTTTTCTAAAAGATTTTATCTCTCTCCAAGTATGATGACCAAGCCTGTGCACAGTACTCTAGGTGTGGACGGACATAAGTCTTATATAGTATAAATTTCAAAATTGTATGGCCGTAGGTTCCATCTAGCTGGGGATAACCAGCCAGAGGTGGTTATCCCCAGCTATAACTACTAAAAACTGAAGAATTGAACCCCCACCAAAATAAATGCAGTGAATGTAAAAAATAAAATGAATAATAATTTTGACTTGTTTAGTTTTAGTTATGTAAACAAAAAACGATAACGATATAGCCATTTTAGTCTTCCGTTCTTAAAAATTCTAAGTGTTACTTTTCGCATAGTCTAAAAAATGCGTTTTTTAGCTTAAGAAATCATAGAACTCTTTGGAAATTATAGTCTAAAACCATCTAGAATGAAATATCTAAAGCCTGCAACCATCTTTCTTGCAAGGGTAAAACGCAATTTTCAGGGAGAAACGTTGTGACAGAGAGGTTAAGCAAATCTATATTATATATAAAATACTACTAGTGAAAAAAAAGGAACTGAAATTAGGATGAAAGAAATACTAGTTAAAATTAATAATGGTTAACAATGCTTCACCTAATAAAAATTCAAGTTAATATTACCAATAGAAGCTTATTCAAGCAAAGAAACAAACAAACAAATGGAGTAATAACAAGCTGTAACATCTGAGAAAAGGAGATTTTCATAGCCAGATGTTCTATGAAAGCCTTCAAAGAATACAGTCCTAATTAGAACACTCTTGTAGAAGGAAAGAAGGACAGCTCATTTTTTTCCTTCTGAAAATAGCCAATCTTGTGGTGCCAAATCTGGACAAAAGAGAGAAAAGCAATCATCTGTGAGTCCAAGATGGAGTCATGTACCGGTCAAGTGTTATTGATGAAGACCTATATAGCATTCTTTTGCCACTGGTCATTGGTTTTGTGAGGTTTAGATGTCAAGGAGAGTGGTACAAGATGGGGAAAGAGGTTAATGCAGGGTAATGGGGAGGATCGGGTTCCGCAGCGGGTTATTTTGGAACTGTCACAAGGGAATCAGTATTAGTCAATTGTTTCTTTTATTTTGGTTGTCAAGCAAAGTTAGAAGATTCTGAATTGTATTGATTCTTCAAGAGGTTATTCTGGAAGGAGGAAACAAATGGGGAGGGGGGGGGGCTACATCAAATTAACCACTTGACAAGTGAGATTTGGACTCTTCTCATAATTACCAAAAAGGGAGGTGCAGGTGGCCTAACAGTTGACAGCACGGAAAATGGAATTGGCGAGCCGAATTCAAACTCTGGCTGGAACTGTTTGTGTTCACTTCACACTAATGCCCTTGGAAAATGCATGAATCCATCTCTTCTCACCCCAGCTATGTGTAAATAGCAGAGCAGACTTGCTCTTCAGCCTTGGTTGGCAAGCAGTTTAGGAGAGGGACAACTTTGATTCCAGACCCAGGAAAAGTCCAACTCCTTGTCCAGTGTCATGAGAGGTGGGCAACGGACAGAGTAGGGAATGTATCTCCAAAATGTCCGGTTGATGGGTCTCTGGTGAAGCTTTGATGGGCCTAGCAAGCCAGAAGTGGATTATAATAAATTGCTCAAGTCAAATAAAGGAGAAAATCCAAGGAGTGCCTCATCATAGATTAATGGTGAGCAAGTCGGTTCAATGGTCATTACTACTGAGCAACAGCGCCGAATTAACCTATATGCAAACTACGCCATGGTGTAGGGGCCAAGATATTGACGGCCCCACAAATAAATAGCATTATAGAACTTTATCACTATTCGCTTGGGAAAAAGATCAATCATAAATGAAACAATTATTTAATACATTTAACACTTACATAAAAATATTATTTTATAGGTAAAATAGCCCCTTTTTAGTTTATATTATGAGACACCTTATTTTCACATTTGTAAATAACTTATTACTATCTTAAAAATGTATTGCATATTATTTACATTTTTTACATTGTCTGATTATGAATTTTTTGAAATTTTAAAAATACTTTTTGGTTTTTCTCTTTCTATTACATTTTAAAAAATGTCCGCATTACTTCAACAATTACTTATTTATCCAAAAGTTACTATTATAGTAAGTCTTCATTTTCTTAAAACTCTGAAATATATATATTGGTGGGCCCCCAAATTATGGGTGGAGTAGGGCCCATTGTGATCTTAATCTGGCCCTACTGAGCAGTGAACACAGTCCTTGCTGGGTGCTCCATACTTGTGGCCTTTTGCCAAAACTAAGTGAAATAAATGACTATAAACAGGTTCATATAATATACATTTTCTGATATTCTGTATATATATATATATACACCATATAATATACATTTTGTGATATTATATTCTTTATATTCATATATAACATCATATATTTATATACAGTATCGCCCATAAATAAATACACCCCAACCACTATTTTATTGAAATTTAATTATATATTTGATTATAGATCTGTCTTCAGTTTCTATGAATTATCTCCCTTGACTTCCGTGCTTTAGAATTATCTAAATTTAGATATAAAACATCTAAATTGGCAACACTGGAGAGAAGTAACTGAAATACTTTGAAGCTGTAGTTTTGTACGATGGACGGAAAATTATTTTACATGAATTATGGGATGCTGCTCCACACACCAAACATCCAACTGCCCTAGTATTTCTAATTGTCAGATCAATTTGAAATTTGGCATACAGCAAGCTTTCAACAATACAAATAATAATATAACCAAAAATTGAAAGATTATCAGCAGATGAAAATGTAAATGCAATAATATCATTTATTGCTAATTTTTCAATAAACTAAATTTATGAAGGGAGTTGAATACTTATTTGCCTCACAGTATATGCTATACATACACACCTATGATAGAGT
Source organism: Architeuthis dux (assembly GCA_006491835.1). NCBI lineage: Eukaryota > Metazoa > Mollusca > Cephalopoda > Oegopsida > Architeuthidae > Architeuthis > Architeuthis dux. The sequence goes on from VCCN01006160.1 coordinate 245,709, forward strand.
TTAATTTATAAATTAGGCAAAATAAGAGATTAACAACAATACATTACTTCAGAATATTCAACATTATACGATGCGTGATATAGTCAACATAGTTAAAATATCCATATCAAGCATTAAAAATCATTTGCAACAGTTTGGTTATATTAGTTGCTTTGATGTGTGGCTTCCTCATAATTTATGAAAAAAAAACCTACTGGGCCATATTTCTGTGTGCAATTGGCTAATCCAATAGATATATTTTTCAGTAAGCTAGCATGATTAGTTTGATAGATAAGAAGAGCTGAAAAAAGTAAATATTACTAGCATTCCAAGGGAAATTATGAATCACCACCACCTGTATATGTTGTGTTGGGGGTGATCAATAAAAAGGGGTGATCAATGAATAAGTTACTTCTCTTGCCTTTTGTTGGGTTGTGATCACTAAAAAAGGCCTGAATTGTCAAAAAACAATCAGGCACAACCTTGTGACCAATTTAAAATAAAAAGATTTTAAAAACAGTGTGTGTTTCAAGTTTCTACTATGAATGGCAAAGTCCGGATACATAGATAGTTAGATAGATACATATAAATGTCAGAAGACATGGATAACCTAAACCCATCAATAAACCAGTGTTGTGGGTAGCAGTGATTAATAATAAAATAGAACAATTAGAACAATATACATTAATGAAAGTTATGTGACGGATAGAAGATTTGTTCTTACTGTAGATCTGTAATATTAGCAGATTAAAAATGCAAACAGAAGACGTACTTACGCAGATCCTTTATTCATACATATTTACAATGACCACAGTCAACAACACGCATGTGTGTCTTCTCCAATCCCCTCAAACCAATATGGCTGCTCGTTCACCAGACCGTAAAACAGCGCCCCCTACCGGAAGTTGATAAGCACTCTCCTGCCTAACTCAAAATACTTACTTAACAGATCTTTGCAACCTCAGCAATCAATTTTTTCCTTTCCATATTAGGTTGAGAACATTGACCTACTCACTTAAAGGAAGCACTTCATGACTTCTCTTTGACATATCCGAATTACCACCATCCCTACTCTTATGCACTTTGGGACCTTTATTAAGTAAAACTTATAAATTGTTGATTTTTGGAGTTGACCGCAAGTAACTAAAACCAAGGAGCGCAACTTATTTCCTTCCTGTGAAAAACATGCAATACAAATTCCCTAGAAATTCCCTAAAAAAATTTAAAACAATTTAATAAAATTAAAAATTAACTAAATTTAAAAACAATGGCTTAAAATTAAGTACACAAGGTGTTCAAAGATAGATACTTTGGTTTTTATCTTTTTTCTTAGGTTATTTTCTTTTATTATGAAATTAAAATAATTATCATTGTAAGAGTACACAACATAAAAATAGTGGGCACTTATTGTATAACTGCAGTATTGCAGCACACAAATTTGGAAGATTGAACCAGAAAAACATGTGGCACATCACAAAAGATAGTGGGCACTTATTGTATAACTGCAGTATTGCAGCACACAAATTTGGAACATTGAGTACCCGGGTTATACAAGAGGCTACAATTTTATATTTATTTTTCACTTCAAAATCTAGTACTGGTATTATACAATATTCATGTTATATACATAGAAATATGGTATATACGGGTATATGATGACAAAGTAACCACAATAAGACTTGGTATGATATAATGCCTTATATTTCATTGTGAAACAGAAAGTGAAAGTAGAAAAATAAACCTGATTATCTTGTGCTCAGCTGTTGAAGGTGTGGTAAAAGAAATCTCAAATGTATTCAACATCCAAACAGCAGCAATTTTTCCTTACCTGCAACAAAAAGAAAATGAAACATTAAAAAAAGGCAACAGATAGCAAAAATAATAACGTTCGATTTCTTCTTCCTTTCCAATTTTGTAAGATTGCAGAACGTGTCATAATAGAATTTAAAAAAAAGAATAAAGTTGGTTCCTGTGTCGCACTACACATGAGGCAAAAACTCTGTCTGCGTTTCTCAAATGATCTATCAAGACTAGTGATGTACCAGAATATCAATCCTGTTAAATAAGTATCCTGAGTTATTCCCCTTAGGCAGAAGACTTCCGCTAGGGGGCGCTGTTTTACGTTCTGGTCAACAAGCAGCCATTATTGTATTGGGTTATCAGTTGAAGACAGAGCTCGGAAGGACACACGTGTGTGGTTGACCGCGGTCATTGTGAATATTTGAATAAAGGACCTGTAAGTACATTATCTTCTGTTTGCATTTTTAATCTGTTAATATCTGTCATTAAACCAAACTTACAAATCCGGTTGGATATCCCGTGCCGAATTGACAAAGAATTATCACTGCCATCATGAGAATTCGGCACCGGATATCTGATTGGATTGATATTCCTGTACATCACTAATCAAGATCCAATAATTGTTTGTAAAAATTATGGGTTTTTACAGGGCTGAGGTGCTATGCTAAGATGGAATGCCTTACAGGGCTAAAGGGCTCTAACTGTCCTGCTATTTACCCATAGCTAGGGGCAGAAGTGGATTCATGCCTTTCCCAAGGGCATTAGTATAAAGTGAATGCAAACTGTCCCAGCCGGAGTTTGAAGTTAGTTCACCAATTCCATTCTTTAAGTCGTTATGGAAAAAGAAACTTAACGAGGAAAAAGATAATTGGTTGTTTGTGATGCATTTTATTTCGAATAGATAATGAAGAACAAATGTACAAAAGTTTAAAGAAGTCCGCCAATAAGAAATAAGAATTGAGAGATGGGGAAAAATTAACGAGCCCCAAAATTAACGAATTAAAACAGTTAAAAAAAAAACAATACCAACAAGAAAAAATACTAATTCTTTTCAGTATTAGATTGAAGAAAAAGGTTGCAGCATCTTTTTTGACAAAATCTTTTATTCATATAAATTCATAGCATCATTATTCAGTCAAAGGCTTCTACTTTATTTCTAAATCATGCTGGTTACTTAACGGTCATAGAATGTAAAATGACCTGAGTGTTGCTATAAAAAGCAGTAAAGTTAACATGAAGGATAAACTAGTCACAAATTAGTAGTGGAAATGCTTCATCTAAGAAGTTTAGGCACCAATAAATATTTAAGATTTATTTAAACAAAAAAAAAAATCATTATTATTTAAATTTTTATGACTACTTTTTACCTTCATCTTTAATTTTATTAGTTGCTTTTTATAGCAACTTTTGCTCAGACTGATTACCCTCCAGCAGTGGGCAAATAGCGTTGATTGGTTAGGCTCGGTGGCATAATTGGTATAGCAGACCAGGCTAAATGGTGCTTCCCCTGGCTAGGGGATGTGGTTTCGAGTCCCACATGAGGCTTATTCTTCATTTTCCGATCAACGCTATTTGTTTACAACCAGCGGGTAATCGGTCTGAGCAAAAGTTGCGATAAACATCAACTAATAAAATTTAAGATATAAGTAAAAAGTAGTCATAAAAATTGAAATAATAATCACAAAAATATACACTGAAACAAATGGAAGAAAAACAGCAACTCAGAAGAGAGTATTGCGATTCAAACAAACCAAAAATAAAATACAGGTATCCGCCACTCTTTGAAAGTTTGACACTTTTTCACTTATGAAAAGAGGCGAAAACTAAAAAATATCGAAAATATTGTTTTGCAGCCGTTATAGAGCCAGCACACACCCTCTTCCTCTACATCCTAGTCTCCTGTACCTGCCACCACCTCAAACTCTGAAGACCTTGCCTAACATACCATCATCACCATTGTTGGGATCTGAGAATGCTCAAAAATTTTTCTCATATAAATTAATTGTAATTGCTTCTTCGCTTTATGCAAATTCTGTTTCTGAAAGGTTTTTATGGGAATGCTCCACTTTAAGATAGCAGGGGAAACATATATTGTCAAAAACAAAAAGAACCAAAATATCCTCAGGAAAAAATAATTAACCGAATACGGAACTGCTTAATTAAGGTATTTCCAATTCATTTGCCAAATTTGACATTGGTTTCTTGGGTGCGTTTTGCATTGCTGTGTTTAAACAAAGAAAAAAAGCGATAAATACAAAAAGACTTTTGTCATTAGAGTTATTCAAGATCTTCTGTCCCCAATCAGCTTCTTTTTTTTTCTTATTCATTCTTTTTTCATTTGCTCCATTCTTCCTGAATTCATTCATTTTTATTCTTCTTTTGAGATTTCAAAATTAGAAGAAAATTATTTCCTTTTTTTATTTTCTAAAAAAAAAAACCAAACAGACATTTTCTTCTTCTTGTGTTTAAAAATAGCAAATTAAACCATCTGTGGAAATGGATAAAATACACTTGACTGAAGGTTTTTGTGCAGAAAAGACTGTTTCCTTTTTATTTGTTTTCAAGATAAAGTACAGATTCTGCAATTGGAAACCGTCAACCAAAACTGTCAACATAGGTTTCTTCAGTTTTTAAGTGATTCTGGCTGGCTAGCTATCTAAACATTTACTGCTTATTATGTCTAGAGAAAACATTTCTTTTTGAAGATTTCCCACCCTAAATAGGTTTTTAGAGGGGAGGTTGAATTTGCAATGTAAGTTTATGCTAAATCGGTCCCTTAGTTTGTGTCCAACAGCATTCACGCTTGGTTTTTGAAAACTTTTTTAGCGAGAGAATTAACTTATTCATTGATCACTCATTTTTCCAACACGACATGCTGCCAAAAGATGTTGGTCACGTGACGGTTTCTATTTAGTGACTAACCAGACCTGTTTTATTATTTATTTATTTAATTTATTTATTTACTGTAAATTGCCGTATTTATTTTATGAATGGATTTTCAAGGCACCCAGACCCGAGTGGAAATTATTGCAAGATATTCTTCTCCCTCAAATTGGCCCTGTGCCAGACTAAGCTCAACCTAGTAAATATGAATTTAGGTAAA
>VCCN01006160.1:440285-451891 GCA_006491835.1 Architeuthis dux
GTATATGTATACATATATGTATGTATATATATATATATATACACACATACACACAAATAATTAGGGGTATATATACAAGCACTGTATCAATGAAAAAAGACTGAAGACTCAAACGCACAAGAAGTGAATGAACCAAATTAGCTCAAGTTTAATAAAAACAACATATCTTCTTCCATTCCAGATGGATTGTATGACTTTTTAGAAAGAGAGAGGTCAAATTCTATAATTTTGTCTTTCAGTTTCCCTTGGGAATCGACTCCTTACGATTCCAGTTTCAACATTTTTATTTCCTTCTTGTCAAATTAACCCGAGTTACAATTTCTTCTGATAAAATTTTTCTTGATGGAAATTCCAATTTAAATTGGATTTTTGACCAAAATAAAAAAAAAAATTTTTTAAAAAGGAAAAAACAAAACAGAAAAATAAATCCCATAAACTGCAGAAACCACACAAAACTCAACTATATCTTTTTAAATTAGGAACCGTCTACCAAAACTGTCAACATAGGTTTCTTCAGTTTTTAAGTTGGCTAGCTGACTATGTATGTATCACGAGTACAGGCCTCACCAATGAAGCTAGAGGGCTGAAAATTTAAACATTTGCTCCTTATTATGTCTAAAAAAAACGTTTTGGGGATTTTTTAAAATCTCCCCAAAATAGGTTTTTAGTGGTGGATTCAATTTGCAATATAAGTTTATGCTAAATTGATCCCTTAGTTAGTGTCTGGCAGCATTCAAGCTTGTTTTTTGAAAATTCAGACTTTTTCAGTGATTACTGCCCAACAAAAGTCAAGAGAAGTAACTTTTTTTTTCAATTTTTTAATTGATCGTCCGTAACACAGCATGCTGCCAAAAGATGTTGGTCACATGAAAGTTTCTATTGAGTGACTGATCAGACCTTCTGATCTTCTTTCTTACATAATGACCACCGACGAACAAAATTTATTTTCAAATCTAAAATGTTTATAAAACATTACTTATGATGTAAAGAAATTTACCCAACCTACGATTCTTCAAATGGAGGCTTCTTTTTATTTCCCATCAAGTTATAAAGGCTTAAGTAAGCCTAAAGTGTATTGTCTTGGGTATGTGCAGAATGTTGTTCTGAGCAGAGAATGATCAAAAGCATACTGACTGACATGAGCATCCACTTGAGGGGGCAAACAGGGGCACATGCCTCCACTTCCGCCGAATCATACCTTCTCACTGAGGGCGAGCGGTTTCGAAAGCTGGAACCTTATAGAAGCTTAGGATTAAGGGGTCACTATGACGAGTCACAGCTTAAGCACTCCATAGTCCCTTAGCTGAAAAGCAACATCTGGATATAATCTTTTTGCCCTCCTCCCTGGAATATATCCTTCCCCCTGGAAATGTGGCAGCTGATGCCCACGCTGACTGACTAAGTTCTGTAAGCATTATTTATAGCCTAGATGTGGCTCCAGAGAATAATTGTTCAAAATGTAGTTCTTGTATATTCATTGGTCATAACATATTATTTGCTGGGTTTAGGTTATTCATGTGTTCTGACATTTATATGTATCTATCTATCTATCCGGACTTTGCCTAGCCCTAACCATTCATAGTAGGAACTTGAAATTTTGCACACACACTCCCCTCAATGAGTAGGGGAAATGTTTTTTTGTTTTTTGAAAATTCTCCCACTAAATAGATTTTTAGAGGGGGATTCAATATGTAATATAAGTTTATGCTAAATTGGTCACTAGTTTGTGCCCACTTGTTTTTTAAAAAATTCAGACCTTTTTAGTGATCATAGCCCAACAAAAGGTGAGAGAAGTAACTTATTCATTGATCACGCCTTTTTCTAACTTTTTTAACTGATCACCCCCAACACAGCATATATGGGTGGCAGTGATTCATATTTTTCCCTTGGAATGCTAGTCTTTCTCTTTTCCTTCCTCTTTTGGGTGTTTTATTCTCTCTTTTTTCCTGATAATTTCAACTTCATTTTTTCATTTTCTTCTTTGATTCTTTTATTTTTCCTTCTCTTTCTTCTCATTTATTCTTAATAATTTTAGTAGATTTTTCTTTCTCCTTCTTTCTTTTCTTCTTTTTCTCTTTCCATGTATTCTCTTTCTTTTTTGTTTGCCTCTTTCTAGTTTTAGTTCTCTTTACAATTCTTTCATCTCTTAATAAGTTTTTAGTAAGTGGTTTAATTTACAATGTAAGTTTATGCTAAATTGGTCCCTTAGTTTGTGTCCAGCAGCATTCACACTTGTTTTTTTAAAATTTTGACTTTTTAGTGATCACTGCCCAACAAAAGGTGAGAGAAGTAACTTATTCATTGATCATCCCCTTTTCCAACTTTTTTAATTGATCACCCCCAACACAGCATAAATGGGTGGCGGTGATTCATATTTTCCCTTGGAATGCTAGTTTCATTTTAGCATTTTAGCAAGAAGTATTCTGTTGTTGTTTGGATTTAAATGTAAAAAGGTGATATTATTCGTTCGTGGTCTTGAAGTGGTGGTATTCATTTCAGACGCCATGAAGGATAGAAATATCTTAAGCAGGTTTCTCAGGACTTTTCCTTAGAGCAACTTGACTGGTGCTTAGTTATAAATTACATCAGCTTACCACTTTTGTGGCTTTGATGAAACTATCAGTGATTCTCAAGTGACAATAAAAATTGACTCTTGTAAGATAGATTAGGCTCCCTTAAGCAAGTTATTCAGACTAGCAGACCTCTGGAAATTCCTCACTACATCTGTTAAAATAAATAGATCCAATTCTCTTTAACAGGATAAACAACACTTTTAGCAAATCACTGGCAGAATAACAGTTTCAACTTCTCAGTAAAACATCAACGGTTTAGGCACCAATTCAACTCTGTATCTAACACACACCCACTTCGATATTTTGACAAAGATGCTTTTGAGAAATGTCTGTTAAAAGCAACATTTACTCTTTATTATGTCTAGAAAAAACGTATTTTTTAAAATTCCCTGTTTTTAGTGGTGGGTTCAATTTACAATGTAGGTTTATGCTAAATTAATCCCTTAGTTTGTGTCTGTTTGTTTTTTTTGAAAATTCAGACTTTTTTAGTGATCACTGCCCAACCAAAGGTTAGAGAAGTAACTTATTCATTGATCACCCCATTTTCCAATTTTGTAATCATCCCCAACACGGCATGCTGCCAAAAGATGTTGTTCACGTGACGGTTTCTATTGAGTGACTAACCAGACCTGTATTTTACTTTCTGATTTTCAATGCATTTCTATAGAAAAATCATTTGCAAAGTATTTACATTATACATATAATAGCCCTATTCTGTCAGTAATACTTCCAGTGTTGCCAATTTATCCATTTTTGGCTTGGCTACTTTTGACCATTTCTAGCGTCTTTTTGGCAGTCAAACTAGCGTGAAAATAGTTTTTGAGTTGGCAACACTGAATACTTCCAATAATTCCAGACCACTGACAGTTCCTTTCTTCCTGATTTTCAGTCAACTTCTCTAGTAAAATCATTAGCAATGCACTTACATATATACATATAATAGCCCTGTTCAGTCAGTAATGCCTGCCTTTATTGCTGACCTTTTATTCTTGATTTGCAATGCATAACATACAGATTGAATGAAATTTAGAAAGAAAATTTAGATCAAAGATTTCAAAATTTGGTGTGATCACTCTTGAATTCTAGAATCGCTTGAAACCGCTCCTAAACACACAGGAACTCTTCAATGAATAGAATAAAAACAAGCCTGGCTGCTCCAGAGTCAAACTCTGTTCCTACTTGCTAGTGTATTCCTACTATAAATTGTAATGCTATGTAAAACTTATCAGATTGATGCAGTGGTAAGATGTCTGCTTTGAGGTCATTTGATTGTGAGTTCAAATCATGGAAGGTTAATGCAGATTTTATAGATCTGTTTACTCCCCTATTTTTGGTGAGGATTGTTCTTGTTACATAGAAAAGTAACGTCCTGGAGTTTGACAAAATGGAACTCTTTTGTGAATTGAATAAAAAAAACTTATAAAGTTATTCCCATTGATTTGACATCTGAATTTTTCAATATGAATTTAAGAGTTGATCATCAAATCTTTCTCTACCACTAGAAGTTTGTTAGTGCACAAAATGACAGAAGCTAGGCAGAGGGAGGAGTGAAGTAGTGGTAAAGTCAGTGGGCAGCAATAAGAAAAGCCAAAACGTTGCCTATGTATAGCGGTTTCAAATGCAGTCAGCGTTAAAATGCAATCGTGATTAACATTTCATTTTTCCCCTTACTGCCAGAATTTGCTCTCACAATATATGTAAATCATAAGATTAAACAAAAGTTTTGATGGATTTGTGATAAATCCTATATCTAATATCCCAAGTTACATAAGCAGCTAGTTCATTAGAAGATTGCAAAATGCCTTTGAAATTCATATCCCTAAAGTTTGTATTAGGGTGTTACATATGAAATGTGGTTTTTGATTCGAACGATGAAGGAAGATATAAGTAGTGATGTAACGGTATATCAATTCGGTCAGATATTCGGTGCCAGATTCACAAAAGATTATCACTACCACCATGTGAATCTGGTACCGGATATCTAACCGAATTGATATTCCAGTACATCACTAGATATAAGCAACAGAAAACAGTAAATATTTAATTAAAATCTGACCCATTTGAAACAATAACCTTTTTCCAAAGATCCTCTAATGATAATATGCCATCTCTATAAAATTCTTTGGGTTTAGTGGTCACAAATTCAGCGAAAGCATGAATTATGGCTTCCCTATTATTGAACCTTTTATTTGAAGCAATAACCTTTTTCCAACAATCCACTGATGATAATATACCATCTCTATCAAATACTTTAGGTTTAGTGGTCACAAATTCAGTAAAAGCACAAATTATAACTTCCCTATTTTTTAAACCTTTTTTTTATGGATATGATGCTCAAAAAGATAATCTGTAGTAGAAATGTCAGTTGAATATGGAGGATGCTGCAAGACTTCATATCCCAATTCTCTAGGTTTAAAACTGTCAGCCAAGAAGTGTGGGATCTGACAGTCATGGAACATGTTCATTTGGTAGCCATCTTTCCAGCCTTTTAACCTTTCCTATTGTCTTGAGATGACAAGATATGGTTGCTGTTCAAGTATTAAAGTCTCTAGAAAGTACTCAAACCGTTGTTCATGGGTGGTTGGCATGGCTGTCAATAATTCTTCATTAAGAACAGGTTTGGGCCTCCCACAAGATTTATCCATATTTCCAGACCTAAACCTATTGAACCAATGCAGAGCAGTTCACCCTGCAGTAGTGCTCATTCCAAATTCTTTGTTGACATTATCAGCAGCTTGATCAGCATTATGTCCAAATTTGAAATCGCACTTGAAAATTAGTCTATCTTCTTGGGTAGACACCATTGCCATTAAGCACTTAAAAACCTCCAATAATCTTTTTTTAGAATCTACAAAAAATGCAATTACATTAGTAAATCTTTCACTTATAGCATTATTCTCTGGTGTTGGTGTTCAAAATGCTCAAAAAGATGATAATCTTTGGGAGAAATGTCAGGTGAATATGGAGGATGCTGCAAGACTTCTCCAATAATAATGAATTACATTTCTATTTACACTGAATCTGCCAAAAAATGTGATTACATTCGTAAAATTTTCATTTTTAGCATTATTTTTTATGACAGAGGTCGCCAGACTTTTTTAAAAAGTTGGCTGGATTAGAAATTTTGGCAAAGTTGGACGACTTAACAGTCAAAAATGCATCACATCATAAGAACTGATTTGACTGATCACCGCTAAAGAAGGTTTACTTTCATACTAAGTTGGCACGGCATTGACTGTTTGAGTTTTAGTAAAAAACAATTATTTTATTTTATTTTTTATTAAATCAAGTATTGTAAACCATTTTTATTAATTTTTGATTGCTATTTACCCTCATCTTAATTTTTAGTAGTTTTGTTTTTAAATCACAATGTGTAAAATGGTTTACAATAAACGAATAAAACAATAACACTGCCGTGCCAACCTTACTGAAATTGTGATTACACAAACTAAAAATTAGGATGAATGTAAATAGTAGTCAAAAATTAATCAAAATGGTTTACAATACTTCATTTAATAAAAAAATAAAATAAAATAATCATTTTTTACTAAAGCTCAAAACAGTCATTGCCGTGCCAGCTTAGTACTCGAGTAAATAGAAATACTGTGTAAGTACGAAAGTAAAAAATATTAGCTTCTTTAGCGGTGATCAGTCAAATCAGTCCTTATGATGCGATCCATTTTTGACGTCCAAGTTTGCTGAAATTCTTTTACGTTTTGCGGGCGAAAGCAAATAAAAAATGATAAAATTATAATCCAAGGCCATGGAAACAGCTTGGCTCTTAATTACTTTAACGCTTTTGTCATTATAGCTGTGTATACTCCTACATAAACTTCCAGGTGTGTATACACCTACATAAACTTCCAGGTGTGTATACGCTTACATAAACTTCCAGGTGTGTATACTCCTACATAAACTTCCAGGTGTGTATACGCCTACATAAACTTCCAGGTGTGTATACACCTACATAAACTTCCAGGTGTGTATACGCTTACATAAACTTCCAGGTACTATCAATCAATGAGAGCTATACAAAATTTTCAGGGGCATAGGGACAAAATATTGTATAATTGGGATTCAAATTTTGTATATATTAATACAGCAGCAAGAATGTGTTGTGTTAAAACATATTTAGCTTTATTAAACATTGATTTGTTTCAGGCCACTGCAAAAATGAGTATTTTTCAATACTGAGTTTTGTTGTCTGTTAACCAAAGAGAGATTAGGAAAATAAAGAATCTTTGTATGCAACATCACATATTCAATGAGGTCGGTGGGCCGCATGGAATGAGGCTGTGGGTCGGGTTTGGCCTACAGGCCGTAGTTAGCCGACCCCTGCTCTATGATGTAAAAAGAAAACAAAAATTCTCGTTAACAATCTAATATTTGAGGAGAGCATGATGCTTCACAACACATGGAGAGATAACAAGACGGCACATTATATTAGAGAAGAAACAGGGGTCAGAGATATCATTAGAAGACTCAAATGGCCATGTTGCAAGAATGTCAGACATCCGCTGGACATCATGACTCAATGTGGCTCACCAGAGATCATATGCGAAATTGTGGCTGGCAAAAGATAAGATGGCATGATGATTTAGACAAGTTCAGAAGGTACTGGCGCTGTGAGACCAATGATTGAAAGGTCTGGTGGATCTTGGAGAAGTCCAATGACAGACATTAAAAGGATGATGATGATGATGAAAATCAGTTCGGACACCAACGCAAATGTGAATATAAATATCTTAACTTTGGTTCAATGATGAAAAGTTCTACCGTACTACCAAATGTGCAATAATTTCTTTCTGGGGTCAGGTGGGGTAAGGGGGTGATGATTGATTGGTTCTACAATAAAATGACAACGGACTAAGAACATCCACAAAGAACAAGATATATTTTAGGTTTAAACCGGGCTGGGATCACTAAAAAAGGTCTGAATTTAAAAAAAAAACATCCATGGCTCAAACTGGGGATCAATTTAGCAAAAGCTTCCATTGCAAATTGAACCCCCCCACTAAAAATCTATTTAGGGGAGGAATTTTCAAAAACAAAAATCCGTTTTTTCTAGACATAATAAGGAGGAACTGTTGAAATTTTCAGCCCATTGGTGCGGCCTGTATGTATCATACATACATAGCCAGTCAGCCAGCCAGACCAACTTGAAAACTGAAAGAAACCTATGCTGAGAGAAAACTAAGACTTTTTTGATCTTTACACCAATTTCCATCTCATTAGAAACTGTCAGCCAAAATTGTCAACATAGGTCAACATTAGTTTCTTCAGTTGTTTAAGTGGTTCTGGTTGGCGGGTCAGTTATGTATGTGTCATACATACAAACCGCATCAATGAAGCTAGAGGGCTCCCTATTATGTTTAGGAAAAACGTTTTTTTGTTTCTTTTTTAAATTCCCCATAAAAAAAAAACTTATTTGGGAGGGGAATTCCCCTCCCACATAATTTTTTTTTTTGGGGGGGGGGGCAATTTACGATATAAGTTTATGCTAGTTTGATCCCTTAGTTTGTGTGATTTTTTAGTAATCCTCCAAAAGGCAAGAGAAGTAACTGATTCATTGATCACCCTTTTTTCCAATTATTTAATTGATCTCCCTAAACATGGAATGCTGCCAAAAACGTTGGTCATGTGACGGTTTCTATTGAATGACTAACCAGAGCTTTTGTCCTAGTATCCAAAATACAACTAATCGACACCCTTTTCAGAAAAAACGGTACAAGTAAATACAAGAAATATGACAAAGAGGAATACTACAGTATCTTTCCATTGCATAATTGCTTCAAAAACAACCTGTAATATCTCTGTAAACAAAGTGAAACTATACTCTGACTGATAGCACACGTTACGCATGATATCCAATATTTTGGGGTCTTCTATTTATAGATCAGAGATTCACATTACAAAACACCCATAAGTCTACATCTCTACCTACAAAAGCGCTTACATCATTTTGTTTAAGGTGTATATAAATATTTATATCCTTTGCACAAGAAAGAAGATATTCTCCATGGAACAAATCGTCAAAATCAAGAAACTAACTGGATCGGAAATTCACTAAAAATTGGATTATATAGAATGTTAGTATAAGATCCAAATGTTCCTATTTTGACATGGTATTAAGAGAAAAAACAGACACTACACTTTGATCCTTGATAATATCTAACAAAGACCAAGTAAAGCATTTTGCACTGTAATATTGACCCATTTCTACTCGGACCCATTTCTACTCGAAGGAACATTATGTGGGATTCTGGGTAGGCAAATTGACATATAGTCATGTGACTGCACCAGGATGTTCATTAGATGTCACTTAGTAGACTTGATGAGTTAAAATCAAGGATAAAATATAATATTATATAAGAGACTGTTCAGATCAATTAAATTGTATGTGAGACTTAGTACACTTGATGAGTTAAAATCAAGGATAACATATAATATTATATAAGAGACCATGCAGATCAATTAAATTGTATGTGACACTGGTTTCACAGTGGCTTCTTATGGGTTAAGATAGCAAATACCTCATTTTTATTTTTTTTAAATTTTTATTTTTATTTATGTTTTATGTTTCTACAAGGTTGAATGTGGAGCAGGCAAAAGAAAATTAGCCTATTAAAATATTTGAAGGATTATTGAATTCACTGCGCTTTACAAGTGCCTCATAGGGGAAAATTAGCAGAATAATTAGTTGCTTTTTATCATCATTGCACTAAAGTAATTAAAATTCAAATGACCTGATCCCACTTATCTGTCTGACAGTAAAACTCATTACTTATTAGAAACCATCAACCAAATCTGTCACTAAAACTGTCAACATAGATTCCTTCAGTTTTCAAGTTGGTCTAGCTGGCTATGTATGTTAGCATGTATCACGTATGCAGGCTACACCAATAGTGTTAGACTCTGTAGATCTACTTGTCCGCAATCAACTTCGATATAACACAATATAAATGCATACACTTCTTAGGGTCTTCAATTCACTTTTATTTACACTCGAATGTTCATGTCTACATGCTAGGATGCCGAACCGCTAACTGATTTGAACACAGTAAAATATCAGAGAAAAGGGGCTCCCAAAACGGGCGAGTTCCACTACTGATCATTAACAAAGAAAGCTAACAGAGTTAGCTTTCTTTGTATATGATATATTAACATAGTGACAGCTAGATGGCTGAATATTTGTACATTAACTCCTTATTATATCTAGAAAAAAGATTTTTAGTGGTGGGTTCAACTCGCAATGTAAGTTTATGCTAAATTGGTCTCTTAGTTTTTGTGCATTAACGCTTTTTTTTTTGAAAATTCAGACGTTTTTAGTGATCACTGCTCAACAAAAGGCAAGAGAAGTAACCTATTTATTGATCACCCATTTTTCCAATTTTTTAATTGATCACCCCCAACATGGCACGCTGCCAAAAGACGTTGGTGGTTGACTGTTTCCTATTATAGTTATATGTAAGATAGAAAAGAAAAATTGGTACCAAAACCAAACTAGAGCCTCCTTTGTGTATATAAATCAAAAAGAATCTCCAGGAGAAAGGTTACATTTTTAGAAAAAGGTGAAGAATATTTCTATCTTTGAAATCATGCTGTCTGTGTAGCTATTTGCCAAAAAAACAAAGATAATTTTACACCTACTACATCGGAGTTAACAAAGGTCAAAATCATATTTATAGATGGTTAAGAGGAAATAATGCTAACGCAGCCAAGTGGTTCTTGCCTGAAGTTTGTTCAATAGGGTGTCTTAATCATTGGAGGTGGTTTGACTAATTTCTGCCGTTTACTCTCATGCGCCTGTTGTGTTCTGGAATGTGCATCAAGTCTTGTCCCGAGGGAGCATGCTCCTCTCCTCTCATACACATCGTGTCCAGCGTTCATGGGAATGTCTCCTCCTGATCTCCGCGTTGACCTTGCGACCCCCCCCCCATTGAGCTTTGAACGTGGTCTCGTATCTCGAGCCATGCCCGCAGAAGTTTATTGCCCACTCCTCCTGACCAATGGTTCCCCCACAAGCTATTAATGTTGATACTTGGTCTGCTAATTGAGTTATCTGAGCATGGTATATGGGCAGATTCCTTTAAACTTCCTAGACGTCAAAATAATGGACAAGAAGAGGCATTAGTGAATAAGAAATATAGAAATTGATAACAGTTAAGACTTAGAATGATTTGGAATTTATGTCATTGTTGCAGTGCCTGTTCCAAAGGTGCATGTTTGGAAGGGGTCGGACTTTATGGTGTGTGGAGCAGCCTGCCATAATTGTCATGTAAAATGATTTTCCGTTTGACGTACAAAACTGCCATAATTGTCATATAAAATGATTTTCCGTTCGACGTATAAAACTACAGCTTAGAAGTATTTTGGTTATTTCTCTTCAGTGTTGCCAATTTAGACTTCAATTTAGATATTTTATATCTAAATTTAGATAATTTTAAAGAGCGGAAGTTAAGGGAGATAATTTGAGAAACTATGAAGAAAGATCTATAATCTGTAATTTTTTATCTATTTTTATTAGATTTCTCAAGAACCGCAGATCAAAAAAACTTCAAACTCGACACTGCACTGTCTTGTGAGCTGACTAATATTTCAATATTTCCAAAAGTTAATTTCAACAATGGCCAGTTGTCGAGTAATTGCGGTGAATACACACACTAACAGATTTCTTCAATTGTAGTTAGATATTGTAGGGTATGGTAGATTTGATCAAATATTTATGGACGCATAGAAACAAATTTGGCAAACTTTGGAAGAATCAATTTTTCATTAAAATATTTGTTTGTTGTGTGGATGTGAGGTAATCCGACAGAATGGTGGTAGTAATTGGACAATGTGGAAGTGAAAGATATCTTTATGATAATAAAAGAATTTGAGATGTAACACCCCTTCTTGGAGGAAAAAAAATTTCAAGCGCTCTACACATACATTCACTCTGGCATGTGTAGCTCAAAAACCAACCAACGTGGCTTGATGCAGTTTTATTTATACAATAATTCAAGGTCCCTGCTACATAACATTTCAGTC
>VCCN01006160.1:583250-599909 GCA_006491835.1 Architeuthis dux
CAGCAATAAACCAGTGTTGTGGGTAGCAGTGATTACTATTTGGCCAGGAGGGTTGCGATAAAAAAGCAACAATATGATGAAGAAAAGACTAAACAAAAAATGAATAGTGAAAATACATTATCACAGAGTTCAAATAATTATAAGACGCAGTTAACTCTTAAACTCATTGTAGGAAATTTAAATAGTAATTTAAGGGGAGTAACTTCTGATTAAAGTTACTTCCCCTGCACTTTTCTGGTAATTTTTAAAAAGTTTTGTTTAATTCAATTCACAAAAGAATTCAATTAAAAAAAATTCCTATCCCTTGAAGAGTTCCACAGCAGTTACAAGCGGTCTATGAATCTAAGAGTTAAAAAGCCTTGAAATATTCCAATTCAAATTTTTACTATTCTTAAAGGCTATCAAAAACTGTATTGCCTATCTGGAAATTAAAGGCATTACACCAGTGAATTCTAAACTTTGAAAGCTCGAGGACCCCCTTCTATAAAGGAAATCTGCAGGCGGACACCTACTTTTTACATTTAGTTTTTAGACAGTAATTGATGAATTACAATAATAAGCAGCTTTTGAACTTTGAAAATCATTTATATTTTAAATGTATTACATTTATTCGATTACTAATATCTGGTACATGTCTGTGTACAATAACTATGTTTTTCCATAGCAATAGGTAATAGATGACTCGCCCAGAGGAGCTTGCAGGATGAGAGATTCATCATAGAGCTCCGGCCGTAGTGTATGGACCACAATGAAACCACTGAATTACACACACATACATCACAGGACGGGAGATTCATCACAAAGCTTCAGCAAGCAACAGTGTGTCTGATTCGCGATAGATCTTCCGTCCAGTGTGTTGCCGGGCTTAAGTATTGTCGTGTTTAGTTATACTAATTTTTAAATTTGTGGTATTATTTTTAATTTTCAACTGCGGACCCCAACCATTATTTGATGGATTCCGCAGGGGTCTGTATACCAGTTTTGAAACCACTGCATTACACACACGTACATATAAATAATCACTTTGCCGTGGAGTAGTGGTTTGCACGCTAGTCTCGCAGACCATTGGTACTGTCATGAGTTTGATCCTGAGTGCCCCACACTTGTAGCCTTGTGCCAGACTAAACTTAGTAAATATAGGCGCCTTGCCATGGAGCATTGGTTAGCAAGCAAGTCCTGCTTCTCCATTACTACTAGGGTGAGTGCGATACTCACTTGTGGTCTTGTGCCAGACTAAGCTAAGCTTCATAGATAGCAGGGTACCTTGTATGAATGGCCTCCGTTTTGTCTTCAGGGCCCATGCCTGGGTGAAGCGTATGGAGAATCTGGGTTGCACAGTCGTCAGAATACCCCTCTCCGCCTCACTAATGTAGTCCAAAGGAAAGCAGAGAGCGATACATTTGGCATCAGTTTGGCAGCAGGAGCTGCCAGAAGGATGTCAGATTAGGCGTCAAACCACTTTAAGGGGGTTCCATCCCTGGTTTGGAATCAGAGTTGTCCTTCTCCTAGACTGGTTGCCTTCCCAAGGCTAGAAAGCCCAATCTGCCCTGCTATTTTACCCATAGCTGGAGGGAGAAGAGATGGATTCAGACCTTTCCCAAGGGCATTAGTGTAAAATGAACAGCCTCGTCCAGAGTTTGAACTCAGGTCAGCAATTCCATTGTCCGCACCGTTACTGCCAAACCAATCGCACCTCACTGTGGAGTAATGATTAGCAAATCAGTCTCGCAGACCATTACTACTATAAAGAATTTGATCATTACTAACTGCCCAAAGCGTGTTGCCTTGTGCCAGACTAAGCTTAATAAATACCCATAAATACGTAGGAATCAAATCTTTTTTAATTAGATGAGAAAATTTTAAAAAATTAAGTATACTGGATATACTGGTATTTAAGATGGACATTTATATTTAAAAAAATGCAAATATTACACTGCGTCCAAGGTGCTGGTATTATGACTAGGGAAACCTCTACTGAAGCTCAATATGTACAGTTATGGAGTTTGGGTGACTTGCAGTAAGCTGTAGTCTTTTAAATACCTATGTAAACCATTGGTCTTATAGTCCAGCATATACAGGTATCCTTTTTCTTTTTAAATGACCACACCCCAAGGCAGCCATGTGTGTATATAACTAGTAGTTTCCTTCCTTTCTTTTTCTTTTTTTAAATATCTCGCAGACACACTTGCATGATGTTATTGTTCACCAAGACCACGCTTATACCTGATCATGATTGTCCTGATATTACATAAGCATTTGTGTGTCTATACAAGCGTGTGGGTGTGGGAAATAGCCATATATAGAGTTGTGTTTGAAATGAGGGACTGGCGTTGGTTGGGGAGGAAAAATACAAAAAATATTTTTACTTGTTCATTATTTAAAAAACACAAAAATGGAAACCGCATCCAGGTGACACGGAAACTCCTTGTTAGTCATAATCTACAAAAGGGACTTTTTTTTTCAGAGATTTCTCGGATGATGTTGTTCAATAAATAGATTCGTTGATAAAAAAAACGAGTGAAACTACTTTTACTGTTTTGTGAGTCAAACTGTTTTTCTCTAATGTACAATGATACTTCTCAAATGTTTATCACGCTATATTTCTTCTCAGTTGGAATCTTTTAACAGGATTAATATTCTGAAAAGCAACTTTAAAAAAAAAATTGGATCAAATGTAAAATCCAGACCCAGACATTGATTCAAGTCAAAATCGCAAATTTTCTGATCACACTGTAATCAAAAGTATAATCTAATTTAATAAAAACAAGGATTAAATGTAGAATTCAGATCCCTTTAACTACATAAAAGAATATTGTGAAGAAGAAATATCACAAAATCCTTGTTTTGGTTATATTAATTTAAATTTTGGTCATGCTCAAAATTTGAACTTTTGACTTTATATTTTGGGGTCCAGATTCTTAAAATCTATAGCAAGTGGTAGTTGGAAGGTTTTGCTGAATTGAAAAAAATATTTTTTTTAAATTTCATCTTCAACATTTTTTACTCATTATCACCCAACCCACAAAAGATCTGTTTTTAAAATGAGCTGACTAAGATCAATGACTACATACAAGAATATTGTGAAGAAATCGTAGAATTTTCATACAGTATTCAAAAAACTTATTAATTGAATTGAATTTTGATTACAGTGTAATCTGAAAATTTGTGCTTTTGACTTTAATCAATTTTGGACGTCCAGATTCTGGATTTAATCCCTTTCTAGGAATGTCAGATGGAACCCTTTGATCTGCTGGGGTTTCTGTATGTGACAGACATCTGAAGGTTTGAGTGTACAGTGGCCAAAACATTGTAATAAAGACAACAAAGCCAAGGAAACTAGTCTGAAAGGAACAAGATCCATTAGAACTCTACATTTTACTCCTGCATCAGGAATTGAACTCAGTATTTACTATTATTTGTTTGTTGCTGTTAATCCCTGGGAATATAATCATGGGAAAGTGTTTTTGCTCACTTATCTGTTCTCTTATTGTGGCATGCTAGTGAGGGGGGATATGTTCAAATGTCCGGCAGTGGGACAGAGCTCATACTCAGAGTGGAAACTTTCAGCACATATATTGTTCTGCAGATATTTCCATAATATGATCTGAACAGAGTATTGGCTTTCCAAATTTAAATGTTGTCTTCTGCAATTGCATTCCTGTGACCAGGTAATAATATTGTTAATCACTGCTACCCACAACAGACTGGTTTGAACACTGTTGCTGGGTTTACGTTATTCATGTGTTCTGATATTTATATGTATCTATCTATCCGGACTTCGCCTAACCGTTCATAGTAGAAACTTGAAATTTGCACACACACTCCCCTCAATGAGTAGGGAAAATATTTTTTTGTTTTGAAAATTCCCCTCCAAAATAGGTTTTTATGGGGGTTTCATTATAAAATATAAGTTTATACTAAATTGGTCACTAGTTTGTGCCCGCTTGCTTTTTGAAAAATTCAGACCATTTTAGTGATTAAATGATGAAAAAAGAATAATTAATCACTGCTACCCACAACAGACCGGTTTGAACACTGTAGCTTTAAGTTATTCATGTCTTCTAAAAGTTTTTACCAACTCTTTCACTGATCAAAGATGTCAAATTATCAGATCACTTTAACATCCTCCCCCCTAGACCAGTCCAGGAAGAGCATATTAAAATGATCCATTCTGGGGGAGGTGTAGGATTTTAAAGTGATCCCTTTCATCAACTCATGGCTGGCAACATGCTCCTAGCCGTCATTCTTCCACTGCGTGTGCAGGAACCGTTGCCAGCTATTCGCTGGTTACAGCAAAACAGCCTTTTAAAGAAACCCTAAACCTCACCTTCCATTTTATTGAAACAAAATCTGATCTAAAGTTAAATTTTTAACAAAGAAATGCTTATTTAACAATAAACTTTCAGCAAGTCTCAGGTTACTTCCAAAGAATTTTTCTGACAGAATGAAAACTATTAATCACCACACTGATTTATTGCTGGGTTTAGGTTATTCATGTGTTCTGACATTTATATGTATGTATCTGGATTTCACCCAGCCCTAACCGTTCATAGTAGAAACTTGAAATTATGCACACACACACACTCCCCTCAATCACCACACACTTTGTCAGTAACATAAGAATCTAGTGTAACAGCCTATTTGTTTCTTAATGGCTGGATGTCATTTACAAAACTAAGGGCGTTTCTATTTTCGGCTGACATCACGGCTGGCAGCTGCTGCTTGTGGCTACTATAAATACCAGGCGCCAACGGCTATTCTTTACCTCACTTTTTGGTGACCCTCTCGTTGTTAGGTCCATGTGTTACCTTACACACATAAAACCTTTCTTCCAGCTTACTTATTCATACCAATTTCTCACTATCCCTTATCGGCAACTACCTCCTACTTCTAGCTAGCAATCTCTTTGTTTAGAGTTATAGACACCAAACTCTAAAGCCCTTTCCTTCGGCGTGTCTACGCTTTTCATCGCCTCTTCGAAACGCTTTTCTTCTACTGATACCCCTTTCAAATAGTACTGTATCGATTAGCCAATAATTGAATGTATTCTAAGCTAAATTCTCCCTTATTTTTGTTAGTCACGTGTTCTGTCAACTGCGCGATTCCAAATCAATCACATTTCTCACCTCAACCGACAAACACGCTTGTAAACTCCATTCTTGCCATAATATAACCTCTCAGTTAGCTTTCTTGGAACCAGTTTCCCTTAGTCACCTAGGGCTCAGACCTTCGTCACTACAAACCAGTAAATACCTACCTTCTCATTCTTTTGTAAGCTCAACTCTTCTCACTCTATGATCGTTTCAAAATGCATGCCTTTCCCATCTTTATTTTTGGCCTTTTCTTTTAATTGACATGTCTTCTATTTGTAATCTACAAATGTACGTCTTTGTTCTCTTTCTTTCTGACATGACTCTCATGTCTTTGTTTGTATTTCTGCGCCAAGACAAACATGGCGGCATAAGCCTTTCTTCTCCAACAGCTCCTGGAACTGATCGACCAATCTACACGCTCCATTTGCATCATGTGAATCGCTATATGCACCCCACACCATTAATAAAGGTCGCCAATCCCAGCTCATCCTCTGTTAGCATCAACACATGTGCCTACTGTGATACAACAGTCCTTCTCAGGACTAAATCCCGCCTTCCACATTACTGCGATCCTTTCTACATACAGCCCTTCTCAGGGCTAATCAACTGCCTCACCTTCTACACTGTGGTCCTTTAATACACACAGCCCTTTTCGGGGATAAACAACTAAGTCTCACCTTCCACATTAATGTGATCTTTCTATTAACGGCCCTTTTTAGGGCTAACCAACTCTCACATCCTACATCCAGCCAACCATCACACTAGTGAACATTACACATCCTTAACCTAGCATTCCAAAAGAAATTATCAATCACTGCCACCCATATATACTGTGTTGGGGGTGATCAATTAAATAGTTGGAAAAAGGTTACTTCTCTTGCCCTTTGTTGGGCTGTAATCACTAAAAAAGGACTGACACAACGGGGACAAAATAGCAACCAATTTAGCATAAACTTACATTGCACACTGAACCCCCTTTAAAAACCTATTTAGGGGGGAATTTTTAAAAAATAAAAATTTTCCCAACTCATTGAGGGAAGTGTGTGTGCAAAATTTCAAGTTTCTACTATGAACGGTTAGAGCTGGGCGAAGTCTGGATACATATGGTGTACAATAGGATAAGGGTTATCCGACATAATGATACTAGGGAAAGTTCGGATACATAGATACATATAAATGTCAGAACACATGAATAACCTAAACCCAGCAATAAACCAGTGTTGTGGGTAGAAGTGATTAATAAATATCAGGATGCCTCTACGTAGAATATTGGTTAGCAATCACACCAAGAATCTTGGAACCATAATGAAAGAGTCATTCTCTGCACAGCATTTCTGACCGACAGATGACTGACAAGGTTTTGAAGGAATTGAAAGGTGAACAAAATTTTCAGAAACCTCCTTCGGCTCATTCAGAGATATGTTGGATTTTGTGAAGACTCCTGGTTGGAAATCAATTAAAAAATGTTGATAGTACATTGATTTGTTGATGCTTGCAAATAAACAGTCAGTTTGGTTGGTGTTCGAACCCAGGTAAAAAGAATTGGCAGCATGCTGTGTTGGGGGTGATCAGTTAAGAAAATTAGAAAAAGAGGTGTTTAATGAATAAGTTACTTCTCTCGCATTTAGTTAGGCAGTGATATTTTAAAAGGTCGTCAGAATTTTCAAACAAAACAAAACCAAAACTCGCTTGGTTATTGTGAATGCGATGTTCATACAGTACACAACTTCATTCAATAGTTTCTCACTGCTGACTGAGTAACCCCACGGGAGAGTGTCCATGCATGCAAAGTAAGGTCACCTATGATTGCCAAGGCTGTACAACCCGTTCTTGAGATATTCAAAACAGCTGGTAGGTGTTCAAGCCCAAATAGAAAAGCCACATGTGTGAATGCTGCTGGACACAAACTAAGGGACCAATTTAACATAAACCTACATTGCAAATTGAACCTCCACAAAAAACTTATTATTTCGAAAAACAAAAAAAAAATCTTTTCTAAACATAATAATGAATAAATGTCAAAATTTCACCCCTCTAGCTCCATTGGTGCGGCCTGTACACATGATACATACACGCCAGCCAGACCAACTTGAAAACTGAAGAAACCTATGGTGACAGTTTTGGCTGACAGTTTCTAACAGGGTTTCAAATGTTTATCTTCAAGGCACAAAGGCCCACCCCGCTTGGAACCTCGGTGTAACACAATCTTCCTATCCGCCATTTATCATATTTAGCCCTCTTTTGAAGTAAACCACGCTTAATATCCGCATACACATACACATACAACCCCCACACGCACACACAAACGTTTTTAAACTGGAACTTTATGCAAAAATCATTATTCCAAGAATACTTGTAGTGAATATGGAAAAAAGCTAAAAATTTCGCAAGAAGATAAAATCAAAAAACCCAAGCTCCAGATGAAGAATCTGTTTGGAGGAGATCAATGCCAATCCTGGTGTTCAGCAATTCTGACCTACTCTGATCGCAAGGCAATGCGTTTACAAAAGAAATCAATAATTTGAATCAACAGTGCCACTTGCAGAACTCTGAAGTTTTATCAATCATTCAGAGTTTATGTGCCAAGCCCAAGAAGGCATCTCATCTTCTTTGTATTGTACTGTATCATACTTTATGCTATTGGCTTAACAAAGCTGAAACAGGTTTTCAGATATTCTTCTATCAGTTCTGTTCAATTCAGTTGCTGCGGTTCGGATTTGTGTCAGGCATGATATTCGAAGCAGTCTTGTTTTGGCAGACACAAAAATCATTCAAGAAATATTTTCTCCACACCAGCATAGTACCCGTCAAAAATGGCGGAATGATTTACGTATAGATTGGCACTTCTGCCTAAGGTCAGAGTATCTGTGTGCTCTGCCTAGGATCAAAGTGTTGCTCCCTGGCACTTCTGCCTAGGATCAGAATGTAGTATCTGTGCACAAGTGTTACACAAATATATATATATATATATGTGTGTGTGTATTTTGTGTTTTTAAAGAAACACAATATGTTGAATGTACATAGTGCTCAATATTTTAGTGAATAAATTAATAAAACACTAAAACAGAGCATATAAAATTTGTATATATGTTATGGGATTCGCTACAGATTAACAGTCCATTTCATTGCCACAGGCAGCTCATCAGGTGAATGGCTTAAAATCGAAAAAACAAATCATTTTATAAAAATGCATATTTATTTTGCACACAACACCACCATGTTCAGCTCCACCCACTTTTATATGTATTCTTCATTTTTCTCTCATAATATTTATTAGCATCTGGTTTTAACAGGAAGTATTATTTGTGTATATTTGTTCCAAAGTAAATATTATCTATTAAATCTATTGATGTCACTAGACATGGCATTTTATTCTCAAAATATGAGCAGTCGAATATGTCAGCATGTATGTATCTCTTATTTCCGGTATATGTAGGTCGAATGTCTAGGGGTGTTTTTGGGTTTAAGGTCTCCCATTTTGGAAACGGTGGAACCAAGATACTTTAAGGGTGGGGACAAACTGCAAGATCGGCAATGTGCATAAGCTCGGCCATCGTCCAATTGATGGTTAGGCCAAGATTGTTTGCCTCTTCATTAAATTTAACCAGTGCATTCCTGAGCTGGTCAATCGAGACACAGCGTACTCTAAGTCTGGCAGGATGTAGTCTCCGAATGACACTCCGGAGATAGCCCCGCACGCCCTTGTCATCAGGTAGTCTATGACACAATTGAATAGACCTGGGGCATCACTCCACTTTTGATGGTGAACCACTCAGAGTACTTTCCATTTACACGAACAAAGCTTTCAGCACTGTTATACAGTTGCCGAAAGAGGGTGATGATCTTGAGTGGCGCTCTGAGGATCTTTCATAGGGAGGCGTGGTCAACTGTGTCAAAGGCAGCCTTGAGGTCGATGAAGGCGATTTAGAGATGACTGAAATGTTCCTTCCAGCGATTGATACAGTCAGTTTCCGTCGAGAGAACATTGCCCACGCTGTCCTTGACAAGAAAGCTGCACTGCTGGGGGCTGGCCTTAGCTCAATGGAGAAGTCTGTATAACTGACAAAGGTTGTTGTGCTGGGCAGCAGTCTCAAGGTTGGTTTCCTGCTCAGCCCAGAATCTCCCTCTATCATGTCAGATGGTGGCATTACACAAGCCATATCTCTGTGCATATGTGCGGATCGGCGGCGCTCAATGATCTTCAGAGTCTCTTGAGAGAACCAGGGCTGCTTAGGGACAGGTCTTTTGCACCCTATTGTCTCCTCGGCTGCGTTGAACACTTCAATTTTGAAGTGCTGCCAGTCTGAGGATATCTTGTTTGTGAGTGCGCTAAATTGATTTGAGATTGTGCAATTGTATGATTCTTTAACCACCGGATCTAGGAATTGGGTAGGATCTTTTCGAGGTTGTTTTTTGACTGATGTTGTTGCCTTGAATTTTAGTTTCATTTCTGCCACCAGCATCCGATGACCCGTATTGCAGAGCTGGGGACCTCTGAGGACACGGCAGTTAAAGACATATGACTTCCAGCGGGTTGAGATTAGTATGTGGTCAATGGCTTTTTTTGTTCTTCTGTCAGAGCTGTACCAGGTCCAATGGTGGATTTGCTTACAGGAAATCAGGTGTCGGTAATACAGAGACTGGTGACTCTGCATAGGTCTAGAAGGCGACTGCCATTATCATTGGTGCTCGTGTCAATGAAGATCGGGCCTGTTACAGCCTGGAGAGAGTCATTGGTGGAATCGCTGGATAACGTTGTGTTGGTGTCAGTAAAGACGATGGTGATATCATGACTAGTTCAGGAAGCCCCTCCACATGACATCCCCACTTCAAGCATTAGGCACATTAATAGGTTTGTCTTAAAAGAGTTAAACTGAAGCAATATTTACAGATATACAAAAAAATATAGAGAAAACAATACAGAATAACCCTAGCATTCAAAGGGAAATTATGAAGCACCGCCAACCATATATGCTGCTTTTTACCTCGTAAATTAAGCAGTGATGGTGGTACAATTACCTTGATGCAAATACTACCAGCATGGTTTGAATCTTGAAATTTTGATTTAAAAAATCACTCAAGTCATTCAATAGAAACTGTCACGTGACCAGCATGCCATGTTGGGGGTGATCAATTAAAAAATTGGGAAAAGGGGTGATTATTGAGTAAGTTACTTTTCTTAACTTTTTGGGGCTGTGATCATTAAAAAGTCCAAATTTTCAAAAAAACAAGTGTGAATGCTGCTGGACACAAATTAATGACCAATTTAGCATAAACTTACATTGCATACTGAACCCCCCTAAAAACCTATTTAGTAGGGGAATTTAAAAAAAAACATTTTCCCTGCTCATTGAAGGGAGTGTGTGTGAAAAATTTCAAGTTTCTACTATGAATGGTTAGGGCTGGGCGAAGTCCTGATACATAGATAGATACATATAAATGTCAGAAGACATGAATAACTTAAACCCAGCAATAAACCAGTGTTGTGGGTAGCAGTGATTAATTATCTGAGATGAGCAATGACTCTTGACTCATTATTTTAAATACCTTTCAAATCCTTACAAATAATTTACCAGTTTACTTTTAATAATATTAATTATCACAAGTATATCATTTTTGAATATCTTGCTAAAATGTTATCTCGCCACTGGCATGCCACAATAGTTGACAGAGAAGAAGGTGGGTAAGTGAGCACTTAGGCAAACCACTCTCTCATAACTTCAAATTTCTTCTATGAACGGTTAGGGCTGGGAGAAGTCTGGATGCATACATAGATACATATAAATGTTAGAACACATGAATAACCTAAATCCAGCAATAAACCAGTGTTGTGGGTAGCGGTGATTAATATTCAAGGAGAAGAAATTGAGAGATATTGTTTGCAATCTTTTCTCCTTCAGGAAGCATTTCATTGGATGAAAAATAAAATCGGGGTGTCAAATATCTCAGATCTTGTTGGGTAAGAGTTAAGGAGGTTACAGACTTTCTGCCAGTGTCCTCCCTCGTGCTGTCCATTGCTGACAGGCTTCCAGAGAAATATAATCTTTCTGTCAATGTTGACTGACTTTAGCAAACTTTATTGACATCAGCGTCTGTCAACAGAAACTGAGTGGCAGACATGAAATCTTAATAATAAGGATTGCAGTAGAAAAGAATGGCTTAAAGAAAGTTAGAAAGCCAAGAGGCGGAGGGGGGCATGTCAGAAAATATTCAACAAAGATGGAGGAAGATTTGAATAGAAAGAAACAATGAATTGAATAAAGGTAAGAAAAATGAAGGGGAAAGAAAGAAAAGGAACGAAAGAGCCTAAGAATGGATTAGAAAAGCGGGTTTAAGGTGAAAAAAAAGAAAAGAAAGAGAATAAGCAGGCCCGTCCAAAGTAAGAAAATAAAATCCACAAGTGTAAGAAAACGCTCAAGAAGGTTACAGAAAGTGAAAACATTTCTACAAAGGAGATGAAAAACATTAGTATTAAAAAAGTGCAAGCAAAAAAAAGGAATGATTTCTGTGAAAAAGTCAGTAAAAGATAAGTAGGATAGAGAAAGATGCAATTAAAATGGAGGGGGATTGTTACAAGGAGAGGCTCTTGAATAAATGAATAAGAGAAAACAAGACTGTTTGCTGCAGGGTCAAACTCCACTCCAACTTCTATTCCGACTGAAGATGATTACTGCAACTTTTGTATTTTAAATATAAAAAATATATTTTTTGTTATAAATGTATTTATTTATTAGAATGAAATAAGCCTGAGCATATCAGTATGATAACTTTTCGTTAATATCTAAGATGTCAATTTAGCTCAGTCAGTAAGACAGTCTTCTGGCGATCTGTTGGTTGTGAGTTCAAATCATGGTAAGAGAATTTTACATATCGGTTTACAATATACTTTACTGTTAATTGTGTCATTAACCCAGCTTCAGTTTAGTTGGGCTGGGTTTAAACTAATAAGAAAAATGGTAGTTAAATTTGGTATGTCCGATATCAGAATAAAAATTATTTTTAAAAATATTGATATTTTCGGATGTGACCATCTTTTCACTTAGGCTGTTCCATGCGTTTGCTACTTGCTGCTGAGAGGAAATGAATGTCAGTATCCACTCTATGTATGTTGTTCCGGATTCTATAGCCCTCTAGTAGGTCAGCACATTTTCTTCTTTACACCCCTAATTTTGGTGAGGATTGTTGTTGTTATGGTAGGAAAACAAAGTCAACTCCAGACTTTGTACTGGAGTTTGACATAAAAAAATACACAATATTGAAAGAAAGTTGAAGTAGAATTTTATTACAATAAACTCTTGTAACGGCAATCGTTCTTATGGCACTATTTAATGACACACGTTCTAACGGTGAGTTTATTTTTGTATTCTCAAAAGACTATTGTCAGAGATCTTTTTTTTTTCCCAAGCAATTTAAAAAGTAAATACTGTATATTTCAGCAGATAAGACGACAGTGGAAACACCCAAAAGACACCCCCAAAAAGGGGGTCATCTTAAAGGTTAGATACAAAAACAGTGACTAAACAAGGAGCTAAAACCATGAAATTCAGACTGAAATTGGGGTCTCTGATCCAATCTGAAGGGCACCTTATCTGCTGAAATATATGGTAATAATAGTATTCCATCCTAATTTTTGAAGGTTGCCTTATCTGCTGAAATATAAGGTAATAATAGTAATAATATGAAATTCAGACTGAAGTCTTGTTTTATCCCCAAAATATACAGTATATTGTTGCAGAAGAAGGCCAAGATCATAGGTCCCGAAATAAACCATTTTCTTATAAGCAATATTACAGCCCTAAAAGTTCAGATACATAGATACATATAAATGTCAGAACAGATGAAAAACCAGTGTTGTGGGTAGCAGTGATTAATTATATGTAGTAAAATAATTTCCAAAGAATATATTGTATATTTTGGCGGATAAGATGAGACTTGAAGAATAAAAAAAACACCCCAAAAAACGGGGTTGTCTTATAGACCAAGATACAAAAACATGACTAAACACTGAGCTAAAACCATGAAATTCAGACTGAAATGGGGTCTCGTCTTATTTGAAGGTCACCTTATCAGCCAAAATAAAGGTAATTTGCTTGATGTATTTTGTAATTTGCATGCTGTATCTTTAATTCACCCATCATAATGGCAAATTCGGCAAATTCGTTATAACGGCACTTCCCAAGGTTGCCGTTATAACAGGAGTCTACCGTAATAGTAAATAACAATGATAAGCAAGATTAGTTGAAAGAGAAGTTTGGTTTTAGTCTGAACGGACAGTTGAAGAATCTATTAGTAATAGGTACTTTCTAGCTCACAATAAAACTAATTACATTGATAGAACTAAAGAAAAAATGAAGGAAAAAGTTTTTCTATTTTTTACCTGTCAGTGAGTTGATAATGAGCTTCCTCCCAATTTCACTTACCTGTAATAAATGCAAAAGAAAAAGTTGATTAGCAAAAAATAAAATAGAATGTTCTGAAGACAGCAATAGAAATAAGATTTGGAAGAATTATTGGTTTGCAAAACTGAAATTGGTTACATTGGGTGTATTTCTCTTTGTTGTGAGTTAACTCTTGAATTCATACCAGGCAATTCAAAAAGTAATTCAAGGTAGAAACCTTAAAAAAACATTTTTTCTGAAAAATAAAAAATCCCAGGAAGATTGTTAGGGTCTAACGGATTAGAAACACAAAAAATTACTGGCGAAAAAAAATTGTTTCAATTTTTTTTTTACTTGGTTAACAGAATTATATCTTTACCCCCAAAAAGTGCAAGGAAGTAACTTCTGATTTCAATTTTTTTTCGCCAGTAATTTTTTGTGTTTCTAATCCGTTAGACCCTAACAATCTTCCTGGGATTTTTTATTTTTCAGAAAAAATGTTTTTTTAAGGTTTTTACAAGGGGGGTTCTATTTACAATGTAACTGTATGGTAAATGAGACCGTCACTTTCCATCCATTGTATAGAAGTGAGGCTTTGAAGTATTCGTTTTACTTACCTTGATATTTTAATGACAATTTTTCTGTGTTCTCATTATGTTTTTTTGGTGGGGGCCACATGAGGCCCGATGTGTCCGCTCAGGGAGGGGGTTCACACATGGACACACTCGCACTCTCAGGCAGCCCCGCATGGCCCCCACCAAAAAACCTTAATGAAAGCACAGAAAAATCGTCATTAAAATATTAAACCAAGTTAACAACCTTTACAAGGGAAGTAACAACATGCTTCAATGACTCACTTCTATGTAACGGACTGAAAATAATGGTCCAGTTTACCATACAGTTACATTGTAATTAGAACCCTCCTCGTAAAACCTCGAAAAACATTTTTTTCTAAAAACTAACAACTTCTAGGAAGATTGTTAGGGTATAATTGATTAAAAGCACAAAAAATGGCAAAAAAAATTGTTTATATTTTTGTTTGACTTGGTTAACGGAAGTAGACTTTGCCCTTTTTGGTTATTTTTTTTTACTTCAATTCTCAAGAGTTCCATATTTTTTATCCTATTCATTGAAGAGTTCTAAAGCAGTTACAAGCAGTCTATGAATCTGAGAGTTAACTCCAAAATGAAACTCAAGTGGTGGGGGTTAATAAAGACAAAAATAAACAGTAGAAAAGAAGACTATTACAGAAGGAAAAATGTTTGTACATGATATTGAACGGACAATTGAAGAATCTATTAGTAATTGGTAATTACTAGTTCACAAGAAAACTAATTAAATGGAGAGAACTAAAATATTTTTTTAAATTTTTTATCAGTCGGCGAGTTGCTAATAAAATAGTCCATCTAAAAAATTCAAGAAAACCTGAGGAAAAAAGGTGAATAATTTGTCTGTCCAAAATATGCACGAATTAATCAACAATTGTTGCTGATATTTAACTACAATTTCTGTAGTTTCCAAGGGGTTGGGGAAAAACACTGACACAGTTTGATGCAATAAGTCAAACGGCACGTCAACATTGTAGTACCAGAACGATTCCTTCAAGGGACACTTCCTTGCCAATCACCAGTAAGCTATCACTTCTGTCACGAAATCTGAGCCACTACAACATAATTCACAGTAGCTTCTGTGACAAGCAACGTGGCTTCTGTTGACAAGCCTAGAACCGACTGACGAATTATTGCCGCATGACCTTTTATAGCCAAGAGCTCATCACATCCGGGTTGCTAGCGCTCCACATACGGGTTACCGATGCTCCACCTTATCTATATCTTTTGACGACTCGTTCATTCGGCTTTTGCTTCCTGGACTTCCACAGAACAGACAGCAGGCCGTGCGTGGGCTTCTTGCTCTGGGCAAGTCCATTTCTACTACTTCGCCACAATTTCTAAATGCCAAAATCTGAGAATGAGACTTTTCTCATAAAAATTCATAGATGTAAAAATTTTATTTAAATTAATTTAGAAGTTGAACAGTTTTCGCACAATAGAATGAAAAAATAAAGATCTCTTAGACGCTCTAATCATTCACTATATTTACATAATACTAGGTACTCCAATGAGTTTTTACAGGAAGGTCTTATACATCTGGCAACTGTTTCCCCTTATAGGTCTTGTTATTCTGAACATTTTGATACCTCATTTGCCTCTCTACTCCTATTAATTCACTAATTATGATTATTTATTCATTGGCAGACTCGCAGCAAATTGAACACTTACAAAAAAAATGGTCATTTTAACACCCAATAAAACTGAAAAGCCATCATTTTTTTTATATGTAGACATTGTGTACTTGCTTAAATTTTATACAAAACTGAAGAACATTTATTTTTCTACTAGGTGATATTGGTTCCAAAGACATACATAGAAAGAAGAGGTGCAGCAATCATTTATTTATAGACACCTTTTTAATCGACCACAGTAAGAAACCATCACAGTGTAGTTTGGGTACTGTAAACACATTGAATTGAAAATTCACTGTAAAATTCATTTTAAGTCAAACAATGAGAAATAAGACACAAACAGATTCAAAATTGGACATTCTTTATTATGGCATGCATAACAGTTTTGTATTTAGTCAACATTATGGAGAATGAACACTTGAGAAACAGGGAAAAATTAACGTTATTGTGACATTTTGGCCTCCAAAACTGACTGTTTGGACTACCTAATAATTTTGATTGTCTGGGAGATACTATTTCCTCAATTGACAGATTGTATTTTTGTTTTATCCCCATAAAAAAATAGTTTATCTGATTTGCAAAGAGAAGAAATGGAAAAGAAATGAAGGCAAAGAAAAAACATCTCATCATTTCTATTTTGTTAAATATTAATTTGTTCGGAAAGTAATGTCACATTTTTGGAGAGCGATTAAAAATATTGTTCAAAAGTAATGACCAATAAATTTATGTGTCAAGTGTAAATCAGCTTCTGCTAAACCAAGAAGTCTTCTTGGCTGATTGGTAAAAGCAGCTAAGCGTAAACTAGACTCCCTGGAAATGAGGATGTGAGTTGGATTCTCACTGAAGGCTTATTCTTTATTATTTGACCATGCTGTTATTCTTTGACAGAGAAACAACAGCCCGAACTGAAAGTTGTATATAGAAACAACTGAAATTAAGATGAAGG
>VCCN01006160.1:667101-677372 GCA_006491835.1 Architeuthis dux
GTCCAAATGCTGTAGAAAACCATCCCAAAAATCTTTGTTTGCGAAGCCAAGCCATCCATTCATTCATATATATATATATAACAACACACATACAAAATGATATACTCAAAGTCTCTCTCTTTTAGTACGTATATACTCTAATTCATGCAGAGAACTATTTGCTCAAGGTTTTTGACATCTTGTGACTTCCTTCCTGAAAAAAACGTTTGTCAAGTCACGTAGACATTCATATCAGCATATTCAGCAGGTTAACATCCTGGAGCACCCAGTAACAAATGCTGGGGAAGATGAAGCTTATCACCAGGGAGAAGACAGACTTCTTAACCTCTACTTAAAAGCCTACGTTGCACAAAATCTTTAAATAATGGGTAAGATCCAAATGACTTGGAAAAAATATTATTTTAATATGTCCACCTCAACAAATACAGATTTACAAGTCAAGATGTCAATGTCAGAACTTTCTAGGAGGTGTCTTTGATTTTCTCAATAAGTCATCCTAATTGTATGAAAGGATATTATTATTTTTGAAAGAATTAAAACTAAAAGCCTATATCTGAAAATATACAGTATCGCCCATAAATTAGTACACCCCTACCACTTTTTAATAGAAAGTTAACTTTCTTCTAAACCACTTAATTTTTTATTTGTAAATAAATATCTTATTCATTTGTTTTAAAGCCGAATTAAACCACAAACTGAGCATATTAATATCTTTGTACTTTTAGTGTCTTTGTGTATTCTTTTAGTATTTTTTATCAATAACCAATGAAATGGCTGTAGCTTGCACACATACAGTATCGCCCATAAATAAGTACACCCCTACCACTATGTTATAAAAAGTTAATTTTCTTCTAAACCAAACATAGCAGGATTGTATTATTTCTAGTGGAACATTACACAATCAACACGGATATTATTTATGACCAAACTCTACAGCATTGAAACTCTGTCGCCAAAAATATGTTTTCGTAGTGTTGTACTCATCTTTGGATGGCAGCATATTCATATTTTTGGCAACATATTCATATTTTTGGCAACAGAGTTTCAATTCTGTAGAGTTTGGTCATAAATAATACCTGATAATATCCGTTTTTATTGTGTAATGTTCCACTAGAAATAATAAAATCCTGCTATATTTGGTTTAGAAGAAAATTAACTTTCTATTAAAAAGTTTTAGGGGTGTACTTATTTATCGGTGATAATGTATGTGTGCAAGCTATGGCCATTTCATTGGTTATAGCTAAAAAATACTAAAAGAATAAACAAAGATTAAAATGCTCAGTTTGTGGTTTAATTCAGCTTTAAAACAAATGAATGAGATATTTATTTACAAATAAAAAATGAAAATAGTCCAGTAATAAAAAGAAACAGTAAATTCATTAGATTAAAACATTATTTTTTGACCTCACAAAAACAACAGCTTTGTGGGGTTTTTAAAATCATTCCAATAGTTGATCAGACTATTATTATCCCTATATCATTTCAATATTATTCCCATACCATTCTAAGAGTTGATCAGAATATTATTATCCCTATATCATTTCAATACTATTCCCTTATCAATCCAAGAGTTGGTCAGAGTATTCCTTATCATTCAATTATTATTTCTTTATCAATCCAAAAGTTGATCAGACTATTATTATTCCTTTACGATTCAATAGAGTGGCAAAGTGTGACATCATCAAGTGACTTCCAGTGCCAAACACAAATTTTCTACTACTGTTTTTGCATAGGGAAAATCTTACTTTTTTTCTTTTGCCTTGGTTTTGTGGTTATTTCAACTGCAATTTCACACTGTTTGTCAATATAGGACAGCCAGTTTATACTGAATAGGACATTTTGATAAGTTTTAGTCATTTTATTGATTTTTCATTTGTTTATTCCCTCTGAAACTTTGATCACTAGCACTAGTGAATCTCACAGACTGTTGATAACAAAGTGACATGTGTCGATAAAAATGCCTGAAACTAGTTACCTGTCAATTTTATTGTAATAATCTTTGTGTTATTAAGAAGAAAGATTGTAGAAAATTTCCATCTGAAAATTATTTGCGTAAAACAATATAAACTCGGAGATATCTGTGCTCAAAAACTTATGTTTACACTTAAAAAAACCCACATGTTTTTTTTTGTTCAGTTATGTAATGTGGACTAATTTCTGTGCAGGTTTCTTACTGTGATGACATCATTATCTACAGTTGTTAAAGTTGACACATTTACTTTATTTTTCGTGACACATACATCCCGGTAGACTTCTTAAAAAAGATATACGCAACATATATATCCCAGCAGACGTAGAAACCTTGGAATGTCCCTGAAGTCTTGAAAGCATTTACATATATGAGGTTTTTATTCTAGTCATATCCGCCCCCCACTCAAAAGGAAAAAAGAAATATTAATACATACCGTCATGATGGTTCTGTAGAGTCAGACATACATATGTCAGATCAGGTAGTGATTATTTATTGCAATTTATTCAAGCTCTTACCTGTAACAAGAAAAGAAAAACAATATTAGAGATCCGGTTTGCTAATTTAACAAACCCTATATTAGGTTGTATGTCATATAGTGTTGGATTCACAACAGTTTATGATTTGGTGATATCAAGAGGGATTTAACTAGGTGTGCATTATGTAGGTACAACAATAAGTCTGTAGCCTAATAAAAAAAAAGCATTTATTTAATGCAACACATTTATTTTTCAACATAATATCCTTCTTTGTCAAAGCACTGAATTCAGTGGTCAATATCAATTACATAGATCGAACATTATACAGTGAAAATTTCAGATCAAAATTCAGCTAATAACTATGTGTCAAGCTGTGAACTTATTGATGCATCCTCGTACATTGGATCATTTGGTATTGGAAAATTGGAAAATCCAGTTATTCAACTGTTGTAACGTATTTTTCAAATGCTCTGTTTGTCATAAACTATGTTTTTCACTATTGAAAATATGTTTTCTGTGAAGCAAACAGGATTGTTCTTTTTGGATAAGTTTGAATTGAGAGCCAATGCAGTTGAAGCAGAAATTTGGCTTTTGGTGAAGGAACTATCAACGATCAGAGTCATACATCGATTTACACCCAACCGACTTATATCGGATCACAGATATGTCCCCATAAGAGCTTAAAACCGATTAACTGTGGATTACAACATTTTCAGTTATATGGCTCAACTGTGAATGATGAAAAGGTCCTCATGTTATTGTTAGTTTGCTAAAGAGAATTCATTTTATATGTCATGTTTGTTCCAAGTTCCCCAGACAGGGAAGGCTAGAAGGAGAAGGTAAAAGAGCAGACACTGTGCTGGGTTGAGGTAATGACTTAGTGAACGAAATGTAATGGATGACATTTGTTCCTTTCTCTTTCGGAAAGGCAAGGAAGACGTATGTGTAATATAGAGGTTTAGGTAAGTATGTACATGTCATTGTATCTTATGTTGTGCAGTGTGTATATTTCACTTCTCCCTATTATGATCGATATACACCCAGATCGAGGTGAATCCATACTACCAGAACGTAAACCTGACACAAGTCGATGCATGGCTGTACAATAGTGCTTTCAAAAATTCCACTCCAGAGATAAGAATTTACACATTCAGCCTTGTAAAAGACCCATGAATGTTAACAACAAAAACAAAATGAGAACTAGCATTCCAAGGGAAATTATGAATCACTGCTGCCCATATATACTGTCTTGGGGGTGATCAATTAAAAAGTTGGAAAAGGGGGTGATTAATGAATAACTTACTTTTTTTGGGCTGTGATCACTAAAAAAGGTCTGAATTTTAAAACAATGAACAGGCATAATCTAGTGACCAATTTAGCATAAACTTACATTGCATATTGAAGTACGTTTTTAGAGTTTAGGGGGGGTAATTTTTAAAAAGCAACCTTTTCCCTAATTTAAAAAAAAACATTTTCCCTACACATTGAGGGGAGTGTGTGCGCAAAATTTCAAGTTTATACTATGAGCGGTTAAGTCTGGATACATAGATACATATAAGTGCTAGAACACATGAATAACCTAAACCCAGCAATAAACCAGTGTTGTAGGTAGCGTCGATTAAAAATTGTGGAAGATAACCGTAGAACAATATGAGCTCTTTCAACAAACCTTGCAGTTTCTCCTATAACCGTTTCTTGTCATTCAGCCATGATATGATTGAAGAAAAAATGGTGGAAGATAATCTTAGTGTTATACTTTTCCTATCAAAATTCAACATTTCATATGGCATAACATAATATCCTGAAAGATTTTCATCATTAATTTCTGACTAGTTTTTCTCTCATCTTTTTATCACAAAACTGTGAATCAATATACTCTTTGACCATTAATATAAAGTAGCATGAATTTGAAATAAAGAAGTAACCTCCAATAAGACTTGAACTTGCATGCTATATCCTTGAGAATTGTCTCACCTTAACCGATTGAATCACAGAGACAAATGACTAGATAGAGTCCAATTGAGATAATTTACGTCTATAGCCTAGAATCAATTCGCAAATTAGGGCACATCTTTTATTATTTTTTAAGGAAATTCCTATTAATGGTTTTGATAGTGTATGGTAGTGAGAACGTATATTTAGTTCACCACAAGTGTACTTTCCTTGAATCTAGTATCAGGTGAGGGTGAATAAGTCGGGATTTTGAATCTGAGCAGATTTGATTATTTCACTCAGCAAAAACAAAAATGGCTAAAGCAGCCTTTCTCAACTGGTGTTACTTCAGCGAGAGGTTCTTAGGGGTTCCGCAAAGATTTTATACATACATGACTTGTAGTTTTCTTCATACTGCTAACTAATTTCCAACCTTCATTTTCATTAACCAAGACTTTTTATTTAGAAAACTAGGTTTTTCTTTGTATAAAACTAGTTATTTGATAATTTTGTTATGTTTCCCTTCTGAGTTCTTATATTTTTTATATAAATAGATAAAGTTTATGGAAAACATTAATTTTATGTAAGCTAAGTTTAACAATATTTTTTTCAAGAAAACTGACTTCCATTTGATATATTTATATTAACTCTTGAAGTCCTAAAGAGCACGAGGCAACACATAAACAAACATGGCCGAAAATCCTAAAACGCACAAGGCCTTCCTGCAATACTGCCAATTTTCACAACAATCTGCCCACAAGTAAAGACACTATAAACATTTGAATAAACAAACCATTTTTAGCCATTTTCTGCTCAATCATAACAGGATTGGGCTTTGGACTTCAAAGATTTTCAACAGGATGTTAAGAGTTAAATGTCCTTTGAGTGAAAGGGATTGAAACATAATAGAGTGTCTTAGAATGTTCACCAAAATGAACAAATATGTAGAAAACTATCTTCCAGAACATTGTTAAATCAGTGTTGACGATTTAGCATGTTTCTTGCTAGATTCAGAGAGTTTCTTGTTTTGGCAATGCAAAAAGCACTAAATTTGCATGTTTGTGTTGTATAATGCCGATATAAGAGAGAGAGACGTCTCGCGTCTCGCCGATATAAGAGAGAGAGACGTCTCGTTCCGGGGCTGCACATTTATGGGAGCGAACATTCTGTGGAGGGAAATAAACTCAGAGAAAAGCTCGCCCACGTAGAGAGAAAGACAACAAAATTTATTATTTTCAATTGAAAATATGGGTTTGCTTTATTCCCGTTGATTCTGGGCCAATTCGCATATCACATTGAATTCTGCTTCAGTTAAAATTCTAAACGAGTGGTCACTTTACTGAATGACTACCAGTGATGGTAGTAGTTCAAATATCAGGGCGCTTGGTTTCCTCCTCCTACTCCTCGCTTGTTAACCTGTTGCTACTGTCTGTCGGATTCTAACTAAATCTAAACTGCCACCCAATTTTAAATCCACGTCCTAAAAAAAACCCAGCAAAGCTGATTGGTCAGACGTATTCCCTTTGTTCAGACTTTGTTGGCTGTTTGACCTATTTTCTATCCCCGGGAATATGATATGGCCTTTTGGTCACATACTCCCCAAAACATGTGAACACACAAACACACACAACTAGAGTGTATTTCATTACATTTACACTTAAACATTTTGGCTATTTTGGAGCTATTTTTGACCACTTTTAGGGTTTTTTAGCCATTTTTGACAGTCAAATGAGCACAAAAATATTTTTTGAGTTGGCAACACTGTGTAGAATACTGATAATTACTTTTAGATTATAATACATGAGTGCTGTGCAGGGATCGAACCTGCATCCACCTTGGAAGCAACCTTATACGCAGGTTCTGCTCTACTCTATTTCATACTGTCAGCATTGGGGACAACATTATATTTGTGCCTAAATACAAACGTGAGAATAGAGAGACCAGCAAAGTGTATGGTTTAAAACTCCTGCCTCCCATGAGAATTTGTCGTTAGCTCAGTGGTAGAGCAGAACCTGCTTATAAGGTTGCTTCCATTATAATACATATACATTTTTGAACATACAGATGTTCCATTAGTTGTACGGATAATGTTTTCTTATGTAGGGGTTCCTTGAGATAGGAAAGTTATTCCAAGGGTTCCTCCAGGCTAAAAAGGTTGAGAAAGGCTGGGCTAAAGTAATTAGCAGAAAAAAAAAATAAGAGATAACAAAAAGTGTGCGTGGGGGTGGGGGGTTATAATTGTTTTCAAGATATATCTTTTGTCTCCTCTCGGGTTATTGTCTTCCTAAACAATCTCTCCTACATCTTCTCTCTCATACTCAGCTCCACCCAACCCCCACCCTGCTCCCTTTCCTAATTCCTGGTTTCCATGTCTCACTCTCCCACCTCATATATCTCCACCCCCGCCCCATCCCTGACTACTCAGAAAAGAGCTGGAAGATGACACTACTGTTTTTCTTAT
The DNA here is from genome assembly GCA_006491835.1 of Architeuthis dux. Taxonomy (NCBI): domain Eukaryota; kingdom Metazoa; phylum Mollusca; class Cephalopoda; order Oegopsida; family Architeuthidae; genus Architeuthis; species Architeuthis dux. The sequence goes on from VCCN01006160.1 coordinate 673,943, forward strand.
CAGTACTCTTTTCGCCAGTTCTATACATCTCTTTATTTAAACACCATTTCTAGTGCACGACTCCCCCCCACACGCACACACCCAACCTCTTCCCCTAACCACTGCACCTCCTTTCTTCTCTACCATACCACTCTTCACACCATCAACAGCAAAAACCCTCCACTTGGTCTTCTACCACTGCCACCAGAAATTGGAACCAGGTCATTATATACAGAACTCTCTCTCTCTCTTTAAGAATCAGGGATTTTTTATTTGTTTTCAGCACATACAGTAGTACCTGCTATTTACGACCACCCCTGCTGCCAGCCAAAAGCCAGTCACGTACTGCAAGTGGTCTTAAAACAGAGGTGCATGACCAACTCTGTCCTGACCATACATTCCACTCTTCGCAATGTACATATAGTACTATGACATGCAATAGAGTAATGAATAAAAGAAAAAAAAGTCCACACTTTTTACAATTTTATCTATATCTAGGCCTACATACCTTTGCACATTAAAAATATAAAATACAAAAGATAAAAAATAAAAGGGACAGATTACATGGGTTTCTGCTAATTTACTCGCTTTAGGCCATTAAATTTTACTGCTCAACATGTGATGTTAAATTTATAGGGAAAGGCATTTTTTGACCGTACAAGTGGTCGTTTGTAGGGTAATTTTGCCCAATTTTGCCGGTCGCTGGTCGTGTTTTCCAGGTCACTTAACATTGCAGAAGCACCCATGCATTGAGAAATTGGTTGTTAGGACCTGGTGGTCACAGAACGCAGGGGTCGGGAATTGCATGTACTACTGTATCATATTGTAAACAATTGAAAACCTTTGAGAGTATTTATAAATAAACTGTAAGTGGTGCCTACCAAGTTGTAATGATTAGCAACCCTAGTCTAGCAGACCAAGTTGTTCGTGTAGTGAGTTCAATCCTCACAGGTATCCCAGTACTGTGGCCTTGTGCCAAACTAAGCTATGCCTAGTAAATAACTATTAGGAGTCTAACTCTAGAGCAGTGTTTAGCAAGCTAATCTCCAAGACCATTACTACTGAAATGAATTTGATCCTCATTGGGTGTCCCATTGTGGCCTTGTGCCAGACAAAGCTAGTCTCACTGTAGAGCAATAGTTAATAAGTCAGTCTCTCAGCCGATTAGGGAGGGGGGGCATTTCCAAATTTCCAAAAAGGAGGACATTCCAGACCAATGGTTCCCAAAAGGGGGTTCCGCACTCCTGGGTAGGGAGGTCCATAAAGGTATTACTGGGGGTCTGTGATAGTAATGTACCGGAATATCAATCTGGTTGTTTATCCGGCACCAGATTCACAAAAAATTATTACTGCCACCATGTGAATCCGGCACCGGATATCCGATCGGATCGATAATCCAGTACATCACTAGTCTGTGAGCTCGTTGAGTAGGCAGACCTTTCAAAAGCCTGTAGTCCGTGGGGAAAGTTCATTTAAATATAAAGGGGTTCTTAGCAATGAAAAGGTTGGGAACCACTGTTCCAGACTGAAAAGGTGTAGTTGGGAAGACTGACACTCTCAGCCATGTTGACAATGTGACTATACTCTGCAGCTTATCAGCAGCAAAGGCATAGCAAGAGGGGAGAGAAGGGGGGCAGTTGCCCCCAGGCGCAGGTGTGAAGGGGCCCAAAATTTCCTCTGACCTCCCCTAAGATATAGCTAATACCCTGGCCACTGAGAACCCTTGCTATGCCACTGATCAGCAGTGTTGATATTGGCAACTACATATAATAAAAATATGCTAACAGTTGTTTTCAGTACCCATTTTTTCAAGTAAGGTAATTTATATAAGTTTTTTAATCAGACTCCAAAAAGAAGGACAAATTTACATCCAGCTCGAGGTGATGCCTGACGTGGACAGAGTGCTCAAAAGCCATACTGTCCAGCCTAAAGCCAGCCGTCTGGCCACCCTACAGCCAATTAGTAGTAGAGTTTGATCCTCACCAGGTGTCCCATACTTGTGGCCTTGAGCCAGATTAAGATATGCTTGGTAAATAACCATGAATAACTTTAGAATAGCATCAAATAACAACAAATTTTCTTGGATAAAGTAGGGTTTATGCACCCCGAAATTGACCTAATTGAAACGCACACATTTTGCCTCGACACCGGATGATGTCACTGAAACGTCAGCAGTCTTACCAAGATAAACAATTACAATGTGTTTTTTAGGGAGCTTTAACTTTGCATGGCCCTTTTCTGACAAGTTTAAAATGAAAAGAGTGAGATCGAAATTAATAATCTTAAAATCTTTTAAAACTTCTTTTCATCCAGTCCAGAAAAATTATGACCAAAAAAGAAAGAAAACAGAAGCATTAGAGTTTTTTTACAAAAATGTTTTCATCATAATGTTGTTTAAATGTTTAAAACTGTGTCTCTCTGGTGAACGAACGTTTCGGCCACATACATTTCAACCTCGTTTTGTTTTTAAGGGCAAGAATGATAAACTAGATGTAATGAAATAGAATCATAATATATAAATCTAATGCAATATACAATAATTATATAATGTATTTTGTTGTTTAGTGTTTTATAAATCTTTGTTTTAACTTTTTATAGCTAAATATTGTTTATTTATTTTTATTAAATAAAAATAAAATCGGTTAAAATTTGTTTTTGCCAAATGGCTAAAAAATTATAAACAATATTTTTTCTCAAGTAATTTTATGTGAGTGTGAAAATTTCACACACTCACACACTCAATGTTAAAGAGAATTCATGAAAGAAAAACAGAAGTAAATACATTCTGTCATTTCTGCTATTTAAAAACAAAACGAGGCCGAAATGTCCGCAATCAAAATATTTGCGGACAAAACATCCACAGCCAAAACGTCCGACAACCATCTGTCTTCATGTCTGCTAAAACTACCATAACTAATAATCTATTTTTGCTCTTAATATGAAAATGTTTTACTCCTAAGGTAATATATGGTTTCTTTATATTTGCTTTCATTTCCAGAAAAAACTCATGAATAACCTAAACCCAGCAATAAAACAGTGTGGTGGGTTATTTTCATTTCCAGAAAAAACTCTTCATGCTCTCAAAAGATTTGAACTCTTATAGCACTGCCAGGCTGATAGGACACGATAACGGAACCAAAAACACTACACAGTGGTTTTCAGTACCCATTTTTTCAAGTAAGGTAATTTATAGTTTTTTAGTCAGACCCCAAGAAGGAAGACAAATTTATGTCCGGTTCGAGGTTGTGCCTGACAGAGGAAATGTAATTAAATAAATAAATAAAAATTCAAAATACAAAAATGTAAAATATAGTGTTTTTTGCTATATAGTCAAAGAGGCCATAGTGCTGAAATGGTTAATCAGCTCTGTATTCAATGGATCCTGGAAAAGTGCCCATCAGGAAAAGTACCCATCATGAATTTATCAAGAGAGGAAAAGTGCCCATCACGA
>VCCN01006160.1:694307-708457 GCA_006491835.1 Architeuthis dux
CTGGGGTGTAGGAGAGAGAGGAAGAGGGTGCGCGCTGCCTCTATAAAAGTGAAAAGGTGTAGGTGGGGGATACCTGTATTCCATTTCATTTCCAATTTAATATGTTAAGTCAAGCCAGATTGACAAAATGAAGGAAGGAAAGGAGGGAGGAGGGAGGGAATTGTGGACAAAGGTTGGGAGGTGACTAGTAACTACTTGCTGGTGGCCCGTAAGGGTGGGTGGGCTCATCAGGAGTATCAATTCCCAAACACATGAAATCTGATTCTGGGCTTCAGAAACACAAAGACAATTATTTGTTAGTAGAGCCTAGAATAGAATGAGATATGGATAAAAAACCCAGGACCACCCCTAGGACAAAAACCCCACCCCTATCGGACAAAAAAAACCTACATAGTAGAAAATTAAAATTAAAATTATTTGTTTTGTTTAATCTGTATTCGTGCCCTTTTATAAATTTCCACTCCACCAATTCCCCATAAGTAAGATTAGAAACATTTAAATTCAGAAATGACCTCAACTAAGATGAGTAAACATTGTATTATTAAATTCTTTATTTGTGTTGTATTATCTGTACTCGTGTATAGATTTAATACAGATTGTAATCCTTCATTTATGTTTGTAATGTCTTCACAAGGATGATAATTTGGGACATAAACTTCCCTAGATTCTAGATGTTTTTAAATTTAAATGAGGCTGAATTCCGGGATGTCCGTTTTAGTTCATTCTTTATCAGGTAAATTACATTTCATAATGTTAGCTATTAAAAACTATAAACAGATTTTGTTTTACCTTTTACTGTGAGGTGATTGTCCAGTAGAGGTGGGTTTTTTGTCCATTGTAGTTATTGTCGTAGGGGGTTTTGTCTGGTGTGGTTTTTGTCCTGGAGATATTGTCCGGTGGGGTTATTGTCATGGACCTGAATAGATGCACCGCTTGAAACATAATGATTTCAATTCTCGTGCTGGTTAGTTGAAAAAAAAAACCCAGATATTATTTTTCTCTGTTTTAATCACCTGCTACGGAACGATATTTGGTGTGCTTATCTTGCAAGCTATTGTGAGTTTTCAGTCTCAGTTGGTGCTCCAAAAATCTGGCCTTGTGTTAGAATTGGTTTGATCTAATAAATATCTATGGCGGTGTGAGTGGCCAAGTGATTCATTGCACTGAGAATGGGATTGGCCAGCCGAGTTCAAACTCTGGCTCAGATAGTTTGTGTTCACTTTCCACTAATGCCCTTGGGAAAGGCATTTATCCATACCCCTCGTGCTAACATGTCATGGCCAGCATGGCAGGATAAGGCTCATTACCCCCTATCCCGTCTTACACTTACTTCGGGAAACCCTATTTCCAACAATGAACCTTAAAAACTGATTTTTAAAAATCTTGGTTAACTTTTCATTATTCCAAGTATTATTCAGATGAGTATCTTCATCTTAGTTGTTTTTTATCAAATTTTTGCTGATATGTTCTTGAGGCTTTCTAAGGTATATGTTTGATCCCGGAAAAGTGTCCATCACAAATTTATCAAGGGAGGATAAGTGCCAATCAAAACATAATTTTCCAATCATATAGTTTCTGAAATTTGTATCAGCAAGTTGTATTTTATTATTATTATTTCCTATTATTCTATTATTACTGTTATAGATTCTATCTTATAGAAAGAAAATGAATTTGAAGTATTAGAATTTTGATTTTGTTAACCACAGGAGTAGCTTTCAAAAACTGTAAAATTCTTATGGCCAGAGTGTAAAAAACAAAAGAAAAACAAATTGTATTAATTAAAAATGAAAAGAAATAAGACAATTCATGAAAGAAAAACAAAAGTAAGTAGCATCAAAAGTTTATAATAAAACCTCATAAAATTTCCCCGGAAACTATATGATGGGAAAATTTTTCCGGATACCGTTTGATTTAGGTCAGTGGTTCTCAGAGTCTTTGAATGGTAATCAGACATTTTGGCTGCAGATATTTCGACTGCAGACATTTTGGCTTCGTTTTTATTTTTAAAGGCAAAAATGACTAATTGGATGTAATTTAAAATGAAATAGAATCATAATTTATGAATCTAATGTGGAGATCACTCCCAAAGTCGAAAAATAAAAAAATCTTCTAAATTGGCAACCATGGCGCAGGATAAGACTGATATGTATGCATTGCTTATGCTTTTGCTATTGAGAAAACCATTGCAAATTATTTTTCTACATAAATGCATTGACAATCAGGAAGAAAGGGGGATTGTCATTGGTCAGGATTTGAAGCAAGCTTAACTGACTGAATAGGGCTATTATACAAATAATCTTTAGTCTTTCTTTTTTTTACCGGGATCCCTATTTACCCATAACTTTTCGGATCCCGGAAAAGTGCCCACATCACGAATTTATCAATGGAGGAAAAGTATCCATCAGGAAATCTGCCCATCACAAATTTATCAGAGAAGGAAAAGTACCCATTGAAAAAGTACCCATCATGAATTTATCAAGGGAGGAAAAGAGCCCATCAGGAAATCTGCCCATCATGAGTCTATCAAGGGGGGAAAAGCGCCCATCAGGAAATCTGCCCATCACAAATTCATCAAGGGAGGAAAAGTGCTCATCAAAACATAATTTTCCTATCATATAGTTTCCGGAAAAATTTTATACTGATTTATTATAAACTTTTGACACAACTTACTTCTGTTTTTCTTTCATGAATTCTCTTATTTCTTTTCATTTTGAATTAATAAAATTTGTTTTTCTTTTGATGGGAAAATTATGTTTTGATGGGCACTTTTCCTCTTGATAAATTTGTGATGGGCAGATTTCTTGATGGTCACTTTTCCGAATACCATTTTTCTCTCTTCACTTTTGACATAAAATGTTTATCAGAAATCTCAGATGAATATAAAATAGAAGAGAAAATATCAATAAAACTCAAGTTTCCTACTTTTATTCTGTTACCCAGGGTAAACCAAACCAACGTTTTTGAGGGGTCAAGGGAACAAAACAATTTTTTTTTAAAGTCGAAAACAAATGTGAGCAGGGGAAAATTATACCTGACCTTCCAGGGTCATTGAGACAAGTATCATCATCTTAGTTGTTTTTATCAAATTTTTGCCGATATGTTCTGGAGGCTTTCTAAGGTATATGTTTGATATGGATCCTGGAAAAGTGCCCATCATGAAATCTGCCCATCACAGATTTATCAAGGGAGGAAAAGTGCCCATCAAAACATAATTTTCCCATCATATAGTTTCTGAAATTTGTATCAGCAAGTTGGATTTTATTATTATTATTTCTTATTATTCTATTATTACTACTCTCTTAGAGATTCTATCTTATGGAAAGAAAATGAATTTGAAGTATTAGAATTTTGATTTTGTTAACCCCAGGAGTAAACCAACCCAACATTTTTTTTGCCAAATGAGCAAAACAATTAAAAAAAAAAGATTCAAAAGCAGATGTGAGCAGGGAAAATTATACCTGACCTTCAAGGCTTTATTTAAATGAGTAAGTATTTCACTTAAATTGAGGTTCATGTTCCACCCCTTCCAATTCAGAAGGTGGGGCTATTACAAGTTAAAACTTGATCCTCACAACAACCTTGACCCTTTATGCCCCTAGCCTTTACCCAGCAAGAGTGGTATGATGTGACCTTAGTATAACCTAGCAAGGTAGAACCAGCCATTCAAAACAACAACAAAAAATAAGTAGTCACAAGAGTCCACAGGGATAGCTAAGTGGTTAGAACATAAAACTGGCATCTATCGTTCCATTATAAAAGTGTCTAAGATCAATGCAGGGACGGATCCAGGATTTTGAGCAGGGGAGGGGAATGGAAAAGATTATTTTTACAAATAAATATGTGAATATTACCCATGTATAAGTTGATTCAAAATTTGAGCAGAAAAACCTTATTTTAAAATAACTCCAGTTACACAGTTTAATAACCGTCTACTAACTTCCAAAATTCCCAATTAATTGTTCGATTAATTTTATTTGGTTCTGCTTTGCCTGAGCAGGGGGGCAGATTCAGGAGCCCCTGGACCCCTCCCTCCTGGATCCATGCCTGTAATGATTTAATATTATCATAAAAAAGGCTTCTTATTTGTACAGTTCTGACAAAAAATATTCTATTATTTCTTTCTTAAAAAGTATCAAACATCAGAAAACTTAATTCAGTTTAATAATTAAAAAGAATCGTTAAATAATGACAGTTTTTATGATCCCTACATAAGTTACAAGTTGCAATTATTATTCACTAAATAATATTTTTTTGGTGATTAAACAAATTAAAAATTAGGATGAATGTAAATAGCAGTCAAAAATAAATAAAAATGGTTTAAAATACTTAATTTAATAAAAAATCAAAAAAAAAATCATTTTTTACTAAAACTCGAACTCATTGCCGTGCCAGCTTAGTATGAAAGTAAAAAAAAATGTTACCTTCTATAGTGGTGATTGGTCAAATCAGTCCTTATAATGCGATGCATTTTTGACTGTTAAGTCGTCCGACTTTGCCATTTTTAAAAAAATTAATAATTGATACTATTCACAGAATCATAATTTTTAATTTTTAACTTATATTATTTACTGAATAATTAATTTGATTGTGTTCTTTCATTTTTTAGTATAGATTAATTTTCTTTTTATTCATTTTTGAGATGGAGTATTTTTTTTAAATTCATTTTTGGGATGCAGTCATTTTTTTCAATTCTAAAAAGGCTTTAGTTTTATCTTGGTAAGATCTGACTTGTATCGCAATATCTTTCTCCTTTTTTCAACATTATTTTATTCATTTTCTTTTCTTATAAAAATGAATTCAATAAAAGAGAAAAAATGAATTGGTACAGAAACAGTTTCATGGTTCAAACGTTATTTTCTTCCTCTTTTGATCATTCGTTGTCTAATCCAACTAACATCAATAAATGCATGTGAGTGTAATTAATTAGTTCAGAAGAAGCTGCTGTTTTCTAATTGACTGACCTGCTCAAAATATACAAAGAAATTCCAAAAATATTAGTCACAAATCCTATATGAACCACCTGACCTTAATTCTGCGGCAAAAATCTTGATTCATTCATTTGGTGATAAGATCTTTGCATGGAGGGGCCCATGGATTTCAAAGAAACCTACTGCATGAATTAGAAACCGTCAACCAAAACTGTCAGCATAGGTCGACATAGGTCTCTTCAGCTTTTAAGTAATTCTAGCTTGCTGGCTATGTATGTATCACTGTATCAATTTTTTTTAAACGAATTTAAATTTCTGTTTTTTTTAAATCCCCCCCACCCCCAATTTTTTTTGTTGAAAATTCAGACTTTTAGTGATCCAACAAAAGGCAAGAGAAGTAACTTATTCATTGATCAACTGTTTTTCCAAATTTTTAATTGATCACCCCTAACACGGCATGCTGCCAAAAGAGATGTTGGTCACGTGACAGTTTCTATTGAGTGACTAACCAGCCGTGTTTGGTATCAGTTATTGGCAATAGAAATCCTCTATTGTGACTTAGAATTAATTGCTTTGCACTGACCTGGTCGATTCTTTTGCCAAAGGATACACAGATGTCTTTGCTTTAGGCCAACCAGAGAGAAAAACTGCCAAAAATTGAAGAAATAAATGAAAAATAAAGTAAAAAAAGTAAAATTGAAATTGGTTTCTCTCTTCATCTTGAATGAATACCGAATTGTACCGAGAAAATATAGGTTCCCAACTAATTAAATGTCTTTACAATTATCATATTCTGTCGGATATGAAATCATCCATTATTTGATTTCATACTGTCGACACAAGGGACTGCACTATATTCGTGCCTAAATACGAATGTGCAAGTAGAGGATCTGGCAAAGTGTACAGTAAAAAACTCCTGCCTCCCCTGAAAGCTTTGGTAGCTCAGTGGAAAGAGCAGAGCCTGCGTATAAGGTTGCTTCCAAGGTGGATGCAGGTTCAATCCCTGCACATTCACGATTTAGGCGCTGAGCAAATATAGGTTCCCAACTAATTAAATGTCTTCATAATTATCATATATATATGTATATGACTGTGTGGGTGTGCGTGTGGGACAAGATCATATAACATCTGAATTAATAATTTCAATAAGTTCAAAAGGAGCAAAATTTAGTGAAGCTAAATTTAATTTCTCTATCCAAACCTTTTTTTTTCAAAAACTGAATGGATTATTTTCACTCTTTAAGTGCTTCTTTAAAACAAAGCATTTTTCCTCATCTAAATGATCTTCCATAGGTAAAATCCAATAATCAGCCAAAATTGCTACAAGCAACAGATATATATTTACATTCATGAATGCATATCCAGATACATACAGGGTTACATGCACAATTAAATGCACTGATACACAGCTCCAAACACATTTAGATACACAGATACTAATACATTTACATGCACAGATACGTTCACATTCATGGATATTTTATAAAATCTACATTTACGTACAGAAATACACAATTTTAAGAGAACTGTGAATCTTATTATAATTCACCAAAAGTCTGTCCGTACATCCATCCATCCGTCCATCTGTCTGTATATCACGGCCTACCAAAAAACATTCAATGAAATTTTCTGCATGTACCAATGTGACCAGGGGAAGTAATTGTACATGGAAAAGTTTTTAGCAAATTAGTTTCTGAAAATCAACCCCCCCAAAATATGTTGGTTTCTTTTTTTGGGCCCCACCCCCCAACAAAAAAGAACAATGTAAATTCGTGCTAAAATGGACACATTTTTTGTGCACGCTGTTTCAGCTGAATCCACTGACTGTCCACAGAAAAATAGCTTATCTGCATAGCGAGTGGGGACTTCATATCTTTCATAGAGAGGAGGGGGAGAGTAAGAGGAAGAACAGCGGCTACTTTGGTATCGTTCATGGAGAGGGGTTGAGTGTAAGAGGAAGAATTACTTTTTCTAAAAGAAAAAAAATCTAAAAGTCACAAATATCACTTTTTAAAATCAAATTAAATTAAACACTGATTTCCATCTATCTATTTAATTATTATTATTTTGTATTATATGGGGAGTTTTCGAGGTGTGAGTAGGTGGTTGGGTAGTAGTTCTTAGTAGTAAGACTGGGTAGAAGTGTGTAGAAAAGATCCGACCAGCTTCTGGTGGAAGCTATTGAGCTTATGGGTCACGTCCCCAGAAGGAACTGGCCACCATGTTCGGGAGGTCAGCTTTTCAAGGTTGATCGAAATATTTCTATGTTGGAAATTGTTGATTGTGTAGGGGTGGCAAGGAGGATGTGGGTTGGATTTCAAAGGAGTGTCGGACAAAAATGTAGGGATTCTGAAATAAGAAATGTGATTTTATATTACTGGCTGCTGAGTTTCTGTTAAAATTAAGTGTTTTAACTTATGTGAATGTTGATATTTATTTTTGAGTTTCGTTGGTATTAAAATGTATTTTAAATGTTGTTAATATTTTATTTGGTTTAGTTGATACAACAAATTGGTTATAAAAAGTATGGACTTTGTATTTATACTATCTATATTAAGTTAGTTATAGGTTTAGTACGTGTTAGGTTATTTTCTCAGAGTATTGTGGTCTGAAAGTGAGGACATACTTTATCGTACTGATTGCTAAATATCTGTTGACGTTAAATGTGTTTTAACTTTTAGCAGCAATTGTGCCGCCCCTTAGGTAGTTTGACAAAATGTCCCCATTGATACTGACACAGAGGACAATTGGTGATTATTTGTGGGCCTTTGTCCTTGGAAGAAGGGCTTGGGTAGAAGATCAAGGAGACAAAATAATGAAGAGAAAGCCAATCATTAAATTGATGAAAGGATACAGAACAGAAAGTTTTGGTCTTATGGAGGACATTTTGAAGGAACCTGAAGCATATAAAACTAGAAAGCACTCAGAGAGCGCATACCTCTGTCAATGCTGCAGTCAGTAACCTTAAACATCATTGAAACCACTTAGTGTATAGATCAGAGCCGGGGTAGTTAACTGTTTAAATTTTGATTGTTGCATATATTCTTTGATTTATATATTAAGAAGCTGAAAAGGAAATCAATGTAACAAAAAGCACCGGACATATAACTACGACGTAGGGGAAGTAATTGTACATGGATTCGCTCCAGAATTTAATCACTTCTTCCTTTGCCTATTGTCCATACTTCCAGAAATTCTGAATGAAATTGATTGAGAACTTTAGGAGACATCTTGCGGACAGGAAAATAAATATGGCAATATTATATGTTTAGGACATATAACTATGACATAGGGTAGGTAATTCTGCATGGATCCACTCCAAAATTTAATCAGCTTTTCCTTTGCCTATTGTCCACGCTTCCAGAAAATCCGAATGAAATTGAATCAGAACTTTTGTAGATATCTTGCGGAGAGGAAAAAATATGAACCATACAACGTTGGGGAGGTAATTGTGCATGGATCCACTCCAGAGACCCCTCGGACTGTAATTTTTCTACAAGCTGGCAATAAAAACTAATTGCACTGAGTACATTGATGCTTTTTTTTTTTGCAGTGCTGATTGTTATTCCAAAACAGGCAATCTGAACGCAATAATCCCAAATGTTGAAATCATGAAAGATCAGAATCCCTAAAGGCTAAAATCCCGAAAATCCCAATCCCATAGGATCAAAATCCCGAAAACCACAATCCCATAGGATAAAAATCCCGAAAACCACAATCCCATAAGATAAAAATCCCGAAAACCACAATCCCATAGGATCAAAATCCCCAAAACCACAATCCCATAGGATCAAAATCCCCAAAACCACAATCCTATAAGATCAAAATCCCGAAAACCACAATCCCATAGGATCAAAATTCCAAAAACCACAATCCCATAGGATCAAAATCACAAAAACCACAATCCCATAAGATCAAAATCCCGAAAAACCACAATCCTATAAGATCAAAATCACGAAAAACCACAATCCTATAAGATTAAAATCACGAAAACCACAATTCCCATTGAAAAAAAGTTAAATAAGAGAGGTAGGTGCTCTGTTTGCTTATAGAGATCATCCTTTGCTTGATACTGAGTTGAGGGTTTTTGACTTTTTTATGTCATTCTTTCTTATTGTTAAGGTTTAGGGTTAGGGTGTCATATGTTTCTCAAATAAATCCATTTTTAAAAGTGTAAATAAATCTTTTGAGAACATTTTTTAATTAATTTTCCTGAATTATATTTTCAAGATTTTGACCTTTAGGGATTCTGATCTTTCGGGATTTCAACATTCGGGATTATGGCATTTGGGATTGTCTCTTTCAGGATTATAAGCTAAACTCTTTTTCATTACCAACACGAGCCGAGGAAAGCAAAACATAATAGTTTTTTCAGTATCAATAGATATATTGAAGGAAACAAAACTGTTCTGAAGCCTCTTATGAGCCTGTAAGCTAAAATAGAGAGATTTTTTTACTATGTCACCAGAAGAATCTTTCGGCAGAATTTGAGTGTGCATTCATTTAGAGCGGACTTTAAGTGGACCAGCTGTTCAACAGCAACACACCCTAAGTGCATCTATTCTGCACAAATAGCAAACTGTCTACTGTGCATGAAAAGTTTTCTCTTAATCAATAATATTTCTTGCTAATGAGTCAGCATCACAAGTGCAGAAGTAGAGTAGACACCAGGTGTTTCAAGTTTATGCGCAGTAGATTCTAAGTGGATTCATGTTACTTTTCACGTCGTAAATTGGAGGTAATGGTATTCCTTGGTCTTATGGATGTAAAATATGGTTGTAGAAAGGCTCCAAAAAGCCATACAAAGGCTCCAAAAGGTATAACTATACAACGTATTGATCAGATATTAAAACTCTTTCCTCCCTGATAACACCTGTAGGCGTGATAGAAAAAAATGATAAAAGGAGAAGAATTAAAAAACATGTACCATGGACTGATTGCTTGCCTGATACTCCTAAGCAGTTTATAGATTATTATTATTGAAAATAAATACAAACTTTTTTTAAATAAAAAAAAAATTTACTAAAAAAACAAAACAAAAAAAACACTTAAATTTAAATCATACACCAATTTAAATCATAACAATTCCAATCAATCGATAATAAAACCCTTTTCAAGGTTTTATTTCACTGAACTTGGAAGTGATAAATTGGGTATAATCACTGAAAATTTAGTAAGCGTACATTTAATATTAAGAGATATTTATTTACTGCCCATTGTATCTTTTTGTTCAGCAACAGTTGATGTTAAATTAGTTTCAGGGCACACAGGCACATCATGGAAGTAATGAAACATGGCTGCTAGGGAGGAAAGGATTAAAACAATAATGAAGCTAAAAGCTATTAATATTTTATTAAATTTGACTAGTTTTTACCTTCATCCTAATTTTAGTTGTTTTTATACAACTTATTAATTCGGGCCACTGTTTCTATGTATAAAAACAACTAAAATTAGGATGAAGGTAAAAACTAATCAAATGTAATAAAAGGTTGTCTGTTACAATGCTTCATCCAATAATAATAGGGATTGATTTATAAAAAAAGCTATTAATTTGTTTTTTATTAGACACCAAAACTGTTGAAAACCTCTGGATGCGCCTCAAAAAGGAATCATGACAACCTTTTGGTATTATTTCCAAAATTAATGGTTTTTAACTTCGATATTGCGTTAATATCTGATCAAAATGTTGTATAGTTATACTTTTTGGAGCCTTTGTATGTTGTGCTCAACTACTATTATTTTACATCCATAGGACCAAGGATTATCATTACTTCCAATTTACAACACAAAAAGTAACATGAAACTAAGTGTATAAAATACATAATCAGCTGATTAAATTTACAAAATGTGTATTTAGTAGACTTAAGGGGCGCCCTTAAATCTACTAAATACACATTTAGCAGTGGTTAGCAAGTTAGTCTTCCTCTTTATTTGCCTCCCCACGACGGCAAGTTTGACAAAACGTCTTTTTTAGGGTGGGGTTCTGCATCCAAATGTGCAGGCAGAGGGGCGGGGGCTCCCAAGTCCCTGTGACTAATGTCAAGTGGACCTTGGGGCAAACTGGTCAGTGGTCACAGGACGAATCCTGTGCTGAGCATACTGGATGAAGATCACGGGAGAAATCCCGGGCAAGGGACCGCTCATCTTCTTGGCCAGAAGGCTTCGATATCCTGTGCAACCTCTCGTGGACGTATCCTGAGCATGCGACAAGGACCCTGGGTCATATCCTGGGCAGTGTTTCTCTGAACTTCAAAGCCATGAAGGTTTCGAAGAACAGATTTTCTCTATTTGCCTCCCCACGATGGCAAATTATGACACAATGTCTCTTTTTGGGTGAGGTCCTGCACATGAATGGGGGGGGGTAGAGATCCCAAGCCCCCGTGACTAGAGACTTGAGGGGGGAGAATCCCAAGTCCCTGTCACTGAGACAAATGCCATGAAGACCGGGATAAACTGGTCAGACAAATCCTGAACAAAAGCTTCTCGGGACGAATCCTGAGCATGCCACAAGGACCCCTTACGGGCCGTGTTTCTCCGAACTTCGAGGCCTTAGTGGTTTCGAAGAACAGATACTAAACTTTGATCATAGCCAAAAAGCTGAGAAAGATTGACTATCAAGTTAGTCTTGTTGATCACTGCTAGTGCTACTGTCGTGAATTTCATCGTCACTGGTTGCCCCACTACTGTGGTTCGCTGAACCAGACTTAACTAAGCTTAGTAAATACCTACAGCACACTGTAAGCATATTGAATGTTCATACAACTGACTGATTGAATGGCAGTCTTTTAGTGTCTTACACCTTTCGAAACTGCTGGGATATATATATATATATCCTGAGGTTTCCATGACTGCTGAGATATATGTGTCCCATAGATCTCTTTTAAAAGTCTACTGGGACATTTTAATTCAGGCATTAAGTGCCTTAATAGGTTAGTCTTGAAAGTGTTAAGCAGATTGTAAGTATCAGGAACCTGAAACATTAATGCATATGGTGCATATACAGCAAACTCTAAATACATTAAGTGTATCCACAGTAGATTCTAAGTGTGTTAAGTGCATGCACAGTAGCCTCAGTATTAAGTGTATGCACAGTAGACTCTAAGTGTGTTCCTTGTATATACAGTAGACTCTAAGTGTGTTCCTTGTATATACAGTAGACTCTAAGTGTGTTACTTGTATGCACAGAAGACTTTGAGTATATAAAGAACATTGGAGACTGCAAATGGATAAGGTGCATATACAGCAGACCAGGCCTTAAGTGTATGTATGAATAGTCAGCCGTGCGTACAGTAGACTCTAAGTGTATACACAGCAATAAAAAATCTCTCAGTCTAAATGTAAATAAAAGAACCTAATCCAAAGATTTTTTTAAAAAGAACTGCTGTAGTTTGTTTTACCATATTGAAAGCAATTCAATGATGCCAAAACTTTTAAATAAGTATTTTTGGTCTGACATTTGGACAGCACAAATTTGTACAGTTCTTTTTTGTTTTTCTTTTTAAGAAAAGGCAGGAAAAGTTTGATATGTTGATATGAGCTCTCTCTTTGATTTTTCTCGGCTTCCAACAGCGTTCTCTGTCAATAATATGGACTTCCTCCCTGGGAGGAAAGTGGTCGCCTTTCTCTCTCCAGATATGGTCAGCCATTCCAGATTTTTCTATCTAGCCCTTGATTATCGCTTTTCTGTGTTCTTCAAGTCTGACTTTGAGGGGGCGGCCTGTTTCCCCAGTGTAGATTTTTCCACATCGTGCTAACAACACAAACAACAAGAAAGAGTTCAGTCGTCCAAAGAACTATTTGAATGTTAATGACCCTACTCAAAACTATAGAAAATATCTGTGTTTAATTATTTAGATCTTTCTCCTACCACCAGAATTATTTTAGTTTGTTAGTGCAGAAAATGATTAATGATGGTGGAGTGGCAGTAAAGTCAGTGGGCTGAAACCTTCAAAAGGCAGCCAGCATTAAAACACAACCATGGTTACTGTTTAATTCCCACCACTCATAATCAGATTCTGCTGTGTCATTATTTGTGTAGTCATTAGAGGGAATCAAACTTTTACATATTTGTTGAATAGATCTTACCTGTAATATCGTAAGTTACCTGGGCCGCTAGTTTACATATGAATACTTATATTTGTATGAAGGCGCAGAGTGGCGTAACGGTTAATGGCACGGAAAGCAGAATCAGCAGACCGAGTTTGAGTTTCGAACAATGCTGTCCTTGGGAAAGTCATGCATCCACTTCTTCCCCCAGCTATGGGTAAATTGGGATCCCGGTAAAAAAAAAAAGAAAGATTAAAGATTATTTGTATAATAGCCCTATTCAGTCAGTTAAGCATGCTTCAACTCCTGACCACTGACAATCCCCCTTTCTTCCAGGGTAACAGAATAAAAGAAGGGAAACTTGAGTTTTATTGATATTTTCTCTTCTTTTTTATATTCATTTGAGATTTCTGATAAACATTTTATGTCAAAAGTGAAGAGAAAAAAAGTGACCATCAGGAAATCTGCCCATCACAAATTTATCAAGGGAGGAAAGGTGCCCATCAAAACATAATTTTCCCAGCAAACGAAAAACAAATTTTATTAATTAAAAATGAAAAGAAATAAGACAATTCATGAAAGAAAAACAGAAGTTGTGTCAAAAGTTTATAATAAAACCTTATAAAATTTTCCCAGAAAATATATGATGGGAAAATTATGTTTTGATGGGCACTTTTCCTCCCTTGATAAATTCGTGATTGGCAGATTTCCTGATGGGCACTTTTCCTGGATCCTCAAAAAATGATTACCAGGTAAAAAAAAGAAAGACTAAAAATTATTCATATAATAGCCCTATTCAGTCAGTTAAGCTTGCTTCAAATCCTGACCAATGACAATCCCCCTTTCTTCCTGATTGTCAATGTATTTATGTAGAAAAATAATTTTCAATGATTTTCTCAATAGCAAAAGCATAAGCAATGCATACATATCATAGTCTTATCCTGCGCCATGGTTGCCAATTTAGAAGATTTTTGATTTTTTCGTATTTGGGAATGATCTCCACATTAGATTCATAAATTATGATTCTATTTCATTTTAAATTACATCCAATTAGTCATTTTTGCCTTTAAAAATAAAAACGAAGCCAAAATGTCTGCAGTCGAAATGTCTGATTACCATTCAAAATAGAGAACTCTGAGAACCACTGACCTAAATCAAATGGTATCCGGAAAAGTG
>VCCN01006160.1:865513-876247 GCA_006491835.1 Architeuthis dux
GTATATATCTATAGCAAGAGAGAGAAATACAAAGGCATCATTATTCACATATTGAAGGCAGGTTTTAATAGTAGCTTGAATCTAGTCAGAATTTAAGTGACCATCATAAAATAAAGTAAACACACCACACTGAGAAAAATAATCATCTGTGTATACTTTTATGACAACCATCGCAGATCTTATCAATATTTTTTTGAATCAGACAATGTAAACAGGAAAACAAATATTGGAATTCTTAACATTTGGGATCCGAAAACGCCCCAGGTATGACATCTGGTCAAAAAGGACGAGAGATAATTTCTCGAGACAAATTCCATAATTGTAATGCAAATAGGGTGAAGTCTAACTGCAAGGAATGCCCAGTGGTACATGCGGATCAGGTTGAGCAGGTGTTTCTACTTACCTGTGACAGATGATGAGACAGGTGTAACAATTCATTAAGGTCAAGATGTGATAGACTTACCTGTAAGCAGAAAAAAAAAAGAGAAGGAAATGCATTTAGAATATCCAGGCAAGCAAGTGATGTTCATGTCAAAAGATAACGGAAAAATTTTAAGTATTTCCTATCTATCAACTGTTGTTAAAAATATGAATAAATAAATAAATACATCTTAACACCTTCCCTACCAACGTTTCTTTTTGTCTGCCGCGTCTAGGTCAAGAATAGAACAATGGGGATTCCCCAGAAACTAAATAGCTTCACTGAAAAGTAGGTGTTAAGTAAGTATCATGTGTTATTCCCCTTAGGCAGAAGAGTTCTTATCCACTTCCGCTAAGGGGCGCTGTTTTAGGTTCTGGTCAACGAGCAGCCATATATTGCATTGTACTATTAGTCGATAAGGGAGCTCGAGAAACCACGTCTGTGTATCGTGACCGTGGTCATTATTTGAATAAAACACCTGTAAGTATGTAATCTTTTGTTGCATTTTTAATCTGTTAATATCTGTCATTAAACCAAGCTTACAGTAGGTATTAGTCACAGCAGTGTATAAAGGACAAAATATAGACACGGTTCGAATTTAAAAAATTGATTGTTACCTAATAGAGTCATTCAGCTCTTAACAGGTGAAGCAGCAAAAACGTTAACTAACATCCTTTGGCACTGAATGTGTTAATATTTAAAGGTAACTTTATCATTGCTGCATGTTAAAATGCTGGAAAGTAGGTATTAGTCACAGTGTACAGAGGACAAAATGATGACATGGTACGAATTTCAAAAAGGGGGACATTACATAATTAATGTTGTTTGGCGCTTACCAGGTAAAGTCGTTAATTAATGACCTTTGGTGAACATGTTAATGGTAATAAAAAGAAACTAGCATTCCAAGAGAAATTATGAATTACACCACCCATATATGCAGTGTTGGGAATGATCAATTAAAAAGTTGGAAAAAGGGGTGATCAATGAATAAGTTACTTATCTTGCCTTTTGCAGGGCTGTGATCACTAAAAAACGTTTGAATTTTCAAAAGACAAGTGGGCACAAACTAGTGACCAATTTAGCATAAATTTACATTGCATATTGAACCCTTCCCCTTTAAAAACCTATTTAGATGGAGAATTTTCAAAAAACAACAAAAACATTTTCCCCATCTCATTGAGGAGAGGGTGTGTGTGAAAAATTTCAAGTTTCTACTATGAACAGTTAGGGCTGGGCGAAATCCGGATACATAGATAAATACATATAAATATTAGAACACATGAATAACCTAAACCCAGCAATAAACCAGTGTTGTGGGTAGCGATGATTAATAAAACCTTTTGTTTCATTCAATGAGCCTACCAACACTCTTTTTGTTTTTGAATCAGTCCTGAAAGCATGGATAAATAAAATTCACCTTCCAAATGCTCTAGATAGAATCTCTGTCCAATGCTCTTCTGTTAAAGCTATATTTCGGCAGGAAAAGTTCATAGGTACAGACATAGAATATAAAGTTTGGCATACAAGTTGGACAATCAATATGTCGCTCAGACGATTATCTTCGGAGAAACTGCCGATAGTAAGATTTTATATTAAAACTAGGAAGTATTTATTGTGATCTATGAATAGGTTAATAGAAGTGAGACAGCCTAATGTCTTTGGTTGCTGCCAAGATGGAAACCATTTTATTTTCCAAGTTCTCATTACTCTTTTTTCCCACTGTTTGATCTATTTCTTTGATTGGGCCATAGTGCTTGGTGAATGTTATATGTATGTATATCTATCTCAATGATTCACTGTCTTTGAGGAGTTCCATTACTCTTCTTATGGGACAGTGCCACTTCTGAAAGCTCAGAAACTTTTCCAAGACACTATGAAAAAATGGCATTCTATTAATAACTAATTCTTTTATCAAGCAAGAACAGAATCTGTTCAAAACTTGCACCGTTGTGTGATCAGAATTAAGTTCTCTTAGGACATCGCAGCGTTCTATTATGACGTCATGAAAAATCAGTCAGAAATATAAAAAAATCTCTCTCTCTCTCGCCTCCCTTCCCTGTCTATATGTATGCTTTCAACCTTTCCAATTTGGTCTGAAAGAAAGTGAATTTGGCTCTCATAGACATCTGTCACGGGAGGAAAAAAAACAAAAATCAGAATGAGAGTAAATTTGCATGAATATTGCATTATTCCATCACACCTGCAGCATACTTTAAAGCACAAATTAAATCTTATTATATAAAACCCAATTGTGACTTGTTTGTTTGTTCGTTGATTGGTTTCTGTCATGCTAAAGCGAACAGATATATAAAATTAATGAAACCCTGCCATGGTTTGAATGTCAGAGGTGGTGGTAGGCAGGAAAGTGGTGTATCCGTTAAGCCAACATTACTTGCTTGAAAATTAGGTGAAATTAAGTTACAAGTTAGCAACTGACCAAGCAGCTGGAATGGATGCTGATTACTGCTTTACTCACTTGTCTGCCTTGCTTTTGTTTACATCCAGTGTGGAGAACTGCGCATAGCCAAGAGGAGGGAAATGGGGGTCAGAGAGTGTATTGCGTTATTTCCCATCAGCATCAGTGGTCAGTGTTCAAGTCCCAATAAAGCAAAGATTCCCAATGCTGATTTTCTGGGCTTATAGGCATCTCTCATTTGAAAGATCGACATAACATAGTTATTCTCCTACCCCAAATTGCCTGGAGCAAAATATACACTCCTGGGCAAAAAAAGTGAGCATCATAGATAGCATCATATAAAACAGAGGTTCTCAACCTTTTTGGAGTCACCGCCCACTTTCATATGGAAAACTTTTCTACCGCCCACCTGTATAGTAAATATTCAAAAGGATCCTAAATGTTTTTTTAACTCTTACAAAACAATAAAAATGAACAGCTTTCGAGTTATGAGATTCTTTAATGAAAGTAATGTAAAGTAGCAACATTAACTGTTTGGTACACGAATGCCATTCTTAGATATCATTGATGCGATCCCTGTGTCTGGTGTGACGCAGCTAGTGCAGACACATTCAGTTTTAAATTAGTCATCTTTAACCACATACCTACCTATAGAGAGGTGTAGTAAAGACATATGCACACCTACACAAACATTTACGCATTTATTTGCGCATCTGCATAATGTGCGTTATCACAGTGCTGATTGGTAAATTAATAATAGAAAATGTTGCTGTTGATTCATTTTTTGTTGTCAATTACAGACTAATTCTCAAAATCATATACCGCCCACAATTTTGTGAACAGTTGCTCACCGCCCGACTAAGAGTTGAAATCAACCACTGGTCGGCAATATCGCCCAGGTTGAGAAACCCTGATATAAAAGATCTTAACAACATAGAGAACATATGGGTGCATATTAAGGCTAAACTGGTTGGGAACACTGACCAACTGTGGGAAGCAGTCAGAGATGAATGGAACAACATTTACGCAGCACACTGTAAACAACTAACGGACAGCTTGCCCAAACAGCTCAGTCTTCTAAAGAAAAACAAAGGAAAAGCTATCCTATACTAAAACATACACTGCACACAAACACTGCATTCACTGTTCACCTTTAATTGTTAGAATAAAAGGTTAATTGCATAAAATTTGATTAAAAAAGCTTGGCTCATTTATTTTGCCTAGGAGTTTATCTTAAAACACCTAATATGGATAGAACTCACTTATCACAAGCAAAAAGATCAACATGCAATATGAAAAGGTGATCAGCTTTAAAATCAACGTCAGTCTAGTGATATCACTTTTTTGTTTCTTTTTTTCAAATCTCCCTGTCACTCCTTTTCCTTAGTGTCAACTCGGGCAGTAGAGAACATTCTACATCATTCAACATTTGCTTGTGTAGGTCTCAGTCAAAAGTTCAGAAACGGTCATACACAGCAGAGAATCATACAAAAACTTGATTGAACAATGTTCTCTCTGACACCACACACAAACAAAAGCAATTCTACCAATTCCTAGAACTTCATCAAAGATTTGAGTGAGATATTGAAGTCCACTTAGAACGTGGGAGCCCTGAGCTGTTCTTTCACAGATTCTGGAACCATTACTAAAAGATGGGAACTAAATACATTTTGAAAATTAATTGAATTTCAGAGAAAACTGGACACTAAATCAAAGTGGTGTGATTCTCTCCGGCATTAAAGATGATGATGACATTCATTTTCAATATAGTGACATTAGAAAAAATTCTTTTATTTATTTTAATGTAATTTTAGATTGTTATAATGTCGTTAGACGGGTTTCCATACTGCTTTCAGCTCTGATACCCCAGGTACAAAATTTGATAACAAAATTGAAAACAATTAATGAATACTAGCTGGAATGTTTCAGTGAAGTGAAAAATATCTTAATTTGTATTCCATTCCGTCAGAATTGAAAGAAAAAAAACAGGCTTTCTAAAAACTGTTTAAATTGAATTTTACAGAATTATAAGGACATTCATTTTGTAGGGAGAAAGATTATTTTCTAAGAGTATAGTAATCAATGAATATAGCTAAAATTTAAAATATTTGCCTCCCGACCCAACACCAATTCTCAGACTCTAAAAGCAAGGCTGGAAACAGGACACTCACTTATTTGGACTGTCTGCTTTTACCATTTCTAATTGAAATTTATACCATTTTGATTACAGAGTTCTACATTGATTCCTCTATTATATATAAAATGTAAAAATAGATATAAAATTCCTTAAAAGCTACAAATAAAATACTAAAATAAACAGGTCGGGTTCGTCACTCAATGGAAATTCTACTGTGTAAAGGGTGATCAATTAAACATTTTGAAAAGGAGGTGATCAATGAATAAATTACTTCTCTTGCCTTTTCTTGGGCTGTGATCAATAAAAAAGATCAAATTATCAAAAGAACAAGAGTAAACACTGCCAGACACAAACTAAGGGACCAATTTAGCAGACACTTACATTGTAAATTGAACCCACCCACCACACACACACACACTAAAAACTTATTTTGGGGTAATTTTGAAAAAAACAAAAAAAGTTTTTTTCTAGACATAATGAGTAAATGTTTAAATTTTCAGCCCTCTAGCTCCATTGGTGCAGCCTGTATGATTCACTTGAAAACTGAAGAAACCTATGTTGACAATTTTGGTTGACAGTTTTTTAATAAAAAATGTTTGAATTTCTTAGATGAGGTGTTGTTACTATTATATATTGATTTAAATTCTAAATGAACTAGACTCCACACACATTTGTTTAAATTGCTGTTATATCTGTTATATCTTTTCGAGTTGCCTATATTATATTGGCGTTATCCTGACTGGCCGATTGTTGTATATAGTTGTGCCCTTATTTCTCTCCAGTTATCTGTATGCCACTCAGTCCTCCGCCATTTCACCGATCCCCACATCTGTTCTGCTTTCTGTGTGTTAATCCTGTCTCAGGGGTCGATTATATTATATTGATGGTTAATCATGAAGTGATGAAAACCTGCTGCATTCAACTCCTCGGTGAAGTAACCCTGTCAACAATCTGAATAGATAGTGGATCCTTCAGGGACGTACTCCTTAATAGCATTAAGAAACATTTCTGTAGTTTGATAGTAACAAATAGCAGCCTGAGGAGTTAACACACAAAAAGCAGAATTGATGCTGGGATCAGCGAAATAGAGGAACAATATGCAATGAGTGGTCTACAGATAATGAAGTACCACCAATTAGGGTGGCCGGACAGTCCGGCTTTTAACCACTCTGTCCTCCGTCCATCGTGAGGTGATGCCGGACGTTAATTTGTCCTCCTGTTTGGGGACAGACTGAAAAACTTATTCAAATTACCTCAGATATACTTAAAGTGAAATCCAACAGCAACTACATATAATAAAAATATGTTAACCGTTGTTAACTGTTAATGTATTTTTATTACATGTTGTTGAGCCGCAGTGTATTGTCACTTGGGACAAGTGGGAGAGTGTCAGTCAGTCTGCCAAAGGCCGATTTTGTTCGGAAAACTTCTTTTTGTAAAATTTTACAAAAATTACTACAAAATCGCACAGCCTTCTTTAGATGTATTATCCCAATGTGATGCTGGTAAACAGAATGTTTACTCTCCCCATGGTGTTTTTATCACCTTTGTTCCAACGATCCAAATTCCATATGTAAGGAGGACTGCAGAGAAAATACAAAGGGCCTGTAGTTGTCACAACATACTGGTCTCTTTTAGTAATTCTCACATCCTCCGAGACTTGCTTACTAGAGTGAATCCGTCACGCGAGAAAAGTCTGTCCAATAACTGTATTTACGTTATTCCCTGTAAATGTGGGAAGATATATACAGGAGAAACTGGCAGACCTCTCAAAGTCAGATTCGAGGAGCATAAAAAAGCCATAATCAAAGGCGAAATAAATGGGATGGCTGACCATATCTGGAGAGAGAAAAGTGAACACTATCCCCTGCGGAAAGAAGTCCGGATTATAGACATGGAACGCTGTTGGAAACTGAGAAAAATCAAAGCAGCAGCATACATCAACATATTGATTGAGTGTATAAGTCAGACAAGTGCAGAGTTCAAACCGATGTGACTTCCGCTACTCAATAGGGACAAGGTATGGAAATCCAGGCCTAACAACGAAAGGAAAACACTTGAATCCTACGTTTTAAGCATTGCTGACATTGCAGAGAAAAACTTCTGTTTACCACCATCACATTCGGATAGTACACCTGAAGAAGGCCATAGAATAGATCGGCCGAAACGTTGTGTTAACAACACAAACAACAAGAGTTCAATTGTCCAAATGATTCTTTGAATGTTAATGACCCTTCTCAAAATGATAGACAGTATATTTACTAATAATAGTAGACCTCAAAATAAGTTGACAGAACTGCCTATTCTCTGTCTCTTTCTCATGAAGAAAAAGAAGACCTGTAGCCATTTTGAAGAAAGTGAAGGAAAAGGAAGGAAGAGTAAGGGGGGGAAATGTAAAGGAAAAAGAGTGAAAAATAAAAAGGTAAGAGAAATAAAAGTAAAAGGAAAAAAACAAATAAGAAAGGAGAGGCCAAGGAAAGGAAGAGATAGAAAGAAAGAGAGGTAGAAAAAATGAGGAGGTGAAAGAAAGGACGGAACGAAAAACAACAATGAGGACAGAGAAGAAAGGAAAGAATAAGAGATCGGAGAAGAAAGTTAAAAAAAAGGAAAGGAAAAAGAGAAATGAAACAAGAAAGGAAAGAATAGGAGGTTAGGTTAGAGAAGAAGGGGGGAAGAGAAAGGAAGGAAAAAGAGAGAATAAAAGAAAGAAGGAAAAAAGGAAAGCAGAGAAAGCAAAAGAAAGGAAGAAGAGAAAAGAGAAAGGAAGAAGAGAAAAGAGAAAGGAAGAAGAGAAAAGAGAAAGGAAGAAGAGAAAAGAAGAAAGAAAAAATGAGGATGAAAAAAAGAGAAACCAAAAGAAGGAAGGAAAAGAAAAGAAGAAGAGAAAAGAGAAAGTAAAAGGGGAAAGTAAAATGATGAGGTGAAAGAAAAGGAAAGAAGCAAGTAATAAGAAGGAGGAGCAAGAAAAAGAGGACAGGGATGAGGAAGGGGAGATAACAGATGGGGCAAAACAAGGAAAGGAGAGAGAGAAGAAATCTAAGAAAACAAACAAAAAAACGAAAGAGATACCGACTGAGAAGAGTTATTCTCCAACACAAGTGTTACTTGTGGATTCAAAACACAAAAATAATGAACATCTGGGGTGGGGGGACAAGGGAGGGGGTCGTGAACCCAATAGGGTGGAAGAGGAATGAAGCAGGGTAGCACCACCACAAGAGATTAAGTCTAGAAGGCAATGTTAATTTTGTTTCCTTCTGCAGGATATATTTTGGGGCGTTGGGATTTGGGAAGGGCATTGTTATCCTTTTTACTCCAGTAGTCGCATCATCAACTCCTATTAGAAGGACACCTGAAACTATCTCCTGACCCTAAACCTCTTGGCTAGAAAAGAAAAAAAGAGGAGAAAACAGCCCCTAATTGGTCTTAAAGTGTGTCACCTTGCTCATAACTGTTATTTCTCTCCCTTTAAGCCTTCTGTATCAATACCTACAAGTTGTCATTTAGCTAGAACATTTTTTTCAATTTCCAAAGTACAGCAATATCCAGATTAACTATGTAGCAGAAGCAGCATATGCTACGGACCCCACAATTTCAAGGGCCCCGGGCTGGAATGTTTGCAAGATACCAATTCTGATTCCGTGATTCTGCATTCGCTCTGTTACTATACTGTCCTCAACTTTCATGAACGCATACCTTCCAAGACACCGCATTTTGATACATTCTTGCACTCACACGCATTAAAGGAAAATTCTCACGCATTTTATAAAAAAATGCTAGATTTATTTAGATTTATTAAATTGGTTTAGATTTCTGATAAAAAAAAAAATCTATTTTCATAGAACTTTAGAACTCACATGATTTTAAAAGATCACATACAAAACTTTTGAAACATTTTTTAAATAGACTTCTAGACAACATTTAATTTCAGTAGCTGATATGCACTTGCCCTGAAACTTATTTTCAAATTTGGGAAGACGGTAGCCTCAACAAGATCACATACAAAACTTTTGAAACATGTTTTAAATAGATTTCTAGACAACACTTAATTTCAGTAGCTGATATGCCCTGAAACGCCATTTTCAAACTTGGGAAGACGGTCAGCTCAAACAAGATCACATATAACACGTTTAAACCATTTTTTAAATAGACTTCTGACAACACTTAATTTCAGTAGCTGATATGCCATAATTTTCAAAATGTTCTGCTCCCCCAGACTCCCTAAAAAGCACCACTTTGGGGGGGTACATTTTCATTTTCATCATTGAAACTTGACAGGTATGTGAACGACTGGGTGTTAGCGATTTTAGCCACTGATCAATTTAATTGGGGTTATTCTAAATAAGTAAATAATGGAAGTCATAGCCACTGCACAAAGATGAAAAAATGTAATATAATTATATACTAAAGACATATTCGTTGTATTATCTGGCTGCATCGCAAATAAAAAAATTCAATTACTTTGCAAGTAAAGATGTGTGTGTTCTGATATTTATGTGTATTTTCTTAATTTGGGGCCCCTTTACAACATATGCCCCACAGGCCCCGGACTAGCTTATTCCAGCCCTGCCTTGAATAGTGCAGAATTCAATGTATTATGGCTAAGGTATTGCTGTACAAATTAATGTAACTAAGTACAAGCTGAAAGAAAAAACATATTAAGTTATAATAAGACCTTCAACAGTGTGGTTTTGTACAGAATGGGGAATTTTGGAATGAATTTACCACACTAAACAAGATATACCTGTGTAAATATAGGTGAAAAATGAAAGTGTGATTTTCACTCTAAATAACTAACATCACAGTTATAAGAAAATAGACAATGATAGCATTTTGTGATGACTATTTCTGTGCATAAAGATACTCAAGCTGTTTTAGAGTATTAATTGTATGGAAGAATTGAAAGTTTATCTAGTTTTCTAAAAAGCTTTCACTACGTATGTTAAAGCTATAAGGTTATGGTTTCTTTTCTGAAACCCATTTTGTGTCTATGTTCAGCTCTGTTATATATACAGCAATACTTTAATTAGTGCAGGTTTTGATTTAGTGTTGCAGGGTAAGCCCCACCCCCACCCCCAAACACACACACACCATGTTTTACACTTACTCGGGGAAGGACTATGTCCAACAATGGATCCTGGAAAAGTGCCCATCAAGAAATCTGCCCATCTCAAATGTATCAAGGAAGAAAAGTGCCCATCAGGAAATCTGCCCATCATGCATTTTTCAAAGGAGTAAAAGTGCCCATCAGGAAATCTGCCCATCACAAATTTATCAAGGGAGGAAAAGTGCCCATCAAAACATAATTTGCCCATCATATAGTTTCCAGGAAGATTTTATAAGGTTTTATTAAAAACTTTTGGTGCAACTTAGCGAAATTAAAATTAAAATTAATTAAAAAAACCAACCGAAAAAATAGTATGCTTCTTACGAATCTGAAACTATTTATTTAGGAAGGAACATTTGACAGAGTGGAGTAGTTTCAATGACTGAAATAAATGTCACATGAGCGATCACTTGCCATCCCCACCCTGGGTAGACACGCCATACAAATTAGCTGACTATATCTCATAATTGGCAAGCTTCCAATTATAGCTTAACACCTCATTAGAACTTGTGGTGGTGGTTATATTGCTATTTACTAAGCTTGGATTAGTCTGGCACAAGGGTGGGGCACAGAAGCATGAAAGATATCCATGTTTACAGACTAGGGAACATTTTCCCTCGACATCAGGGCCGGCCCAAACCTTTAAAGGGCCCTAA
>VCCN01006160.1:942937-953447 GCA_006491835.1 Architeuthis dux
TATATATGTATATAAACTCACATCTCCATGGCACACACATACACAGAAGTAACCACCCACATAAATACATGAAAATATGCACATGAATATTCATATGCACTTGTGACACCATATTAACGTTTGCATGTTTACAACAAAGAAATAATGTACACACATACAGAACTGAGGCACGCAGACACACATACAGAACTGAAGCACTAACAAGCATGTAGACGGAATTGAAGCACACACAAAGAACTGAAGTACACATGCTGGCGTGAAGAAACACACACAAAGAAGCACTCACACAGAGACCTGAAGCACACACAAGCATACGGTCAGAACTGAAGTGCACACATGCTTGCTCTGAAGCATGCACATACATGCTTGCATGCACACAGAGACCTGAAGCAAACACAAGCATGCGGTCAGAACTAAAGTACACACACAGAACTAAAGCACATACATGCTTGCTCTGAAACATGCACATACATGCTTGCTCTGAAACATGCACATACATGCTTGCATGCACACAGAGACCTGAAGCGCACACAAGCATGCAGACAGAACCAAAATGCACAAACACACACAGAATTGAAGCACATACATGTGTATGCATCTAATTACTCCATGTACACTGAAAGAAAATGCATAAATTACAAGACATTACAGGCAGTCTGCGACAACCAACAAGAATAAGCAGAAAGATTTCTTGAACACATTCGGCAACAACGTTAACTAAACCCAACTAATGAAATGACTCTAAAGAATTTATTTCCATTTTTTTAGGAGATTTTTATAAACTTTCTCTGCTTCTATTGAAATAATCCACCACCTACTTCAACCTTGCACGCACACACTCACTCACCATTGCCCACCCTTATCCCACCCCTTCAACCCACTGATAATGATACCCTGGGTATCATTATCATCATCATTATTGTAGCTGTTTCCAAAAAGCAATTAAGTCCAGTGAAAGAAAGTAGTCAAGAGTTGACAGCATATGTTGTTGCTACTGAATGAATGAAAAATAAGCAAATGAAAGAGCGAATAAAGGAATTCTTTGTACACTGACCGTTTTTGTTGGGGGGTATTCTTTAAGCTTTGCAGATGACAATAAATTGCAAGTAATTACTTAGAGCATTGAAATTTTCTTTTTTTTTTAGTTTTTTGTTTTTTGAGATGTTGATGTTTTTTTGAAAATAAGCAAGTAGATAAAGGAATCGAGAGGAAAAAGAGTTAGGTTGCTAGGAAGAAGGAAAAATAATAACGACGCAATGACGGCGATGAAAAAGAAAGAGGGTGCAGGAAAGAGAGATACAAAGCAAATAGAAGAGAATTAGCATTCCAAGGGAAATTATGAGTCACTGCCACCCATATATACTGTTTTGGGGGCGATCAATTAAAAAGTTGGAAAGACGGGTGATCAATGAATAAGTTACGTCTCTCGTATTTTGTTGGGCTGTGAAGGTGCAGGAAAGAGAGAACTAGCATTCCAAGGGAAATTATGAGTCACCGCCACCCATATATGCTGTGTTGGGGGTGATCAATTCAAAAGTTGGAATAAGCTGATCAATGAATAAGTCACTTCTCTCGTATTTTGTTGGGCTGTGAAGGTGCAGGAAAGAGAGAACTAGTATCCCAAGGGAAATTCTGAGTCACTGCCACCCATATATGCAGTTTTGGGGGTGATCAATTAAAAAGTTGGAAAAAAGGGTGATCAATGAATAAGTTACTTCTCTCCCATTTTGTTGGGCTCACCCAGGTGGGTGGAGAGAAAGACTACAAAATTCAGTATTTTCATTTTAAAATCTGGGTTTGCTTTATTCCTGTCGATAGCTTCGATTCCAGGCTGGTTTGCGGCTCACTTGGAGGCATCGAATTCTGCTTCTTTTAAAATTCTAAACAAGTGGTCACTTTGCTGAATCCCTACCAGTGATGGTAGTAATTTATAAATCAAGGCTTCTTCCTCCTATTACTCCTTCTTCGCTTGTTGACCTGTTGCTCCGTCTGTCGGTCTGGTAGGTAGGATAAGCATACCATTAAGGAACATCGTTTTTTTACTAAAAACTCAAACAGTCTTTGCCATACCAGCTTAGTACGAAAGTAATAAACATGTTAGCTTCTTTAGCGGTGATCAGTCAAATCAGTCCTTATGATGCAATCCATTTTTGACGGTTAAGTCATCCTACTTTGCCTGAAAACTTTCATTAAAAAATTATTATGCCGGTATAATTATAACATTATGTGTGCCATAAAGAAAATCATGGGCTGCATGTGGCCAGCGGGCCACAGGTTACCCATGCCTGCTTTCCTGCACAACAAACAGGAAACTGTTTAGAAATAAAACAATTTCAAATCCACTTAATGATTTATGGGAATTAAACAAGGTTTAAACAGTTGCTTATCTTAACCACACTTGGATGGGATCACTTTCACAGCCTTTTGGCTAAGATCAAAGTGTAGTATCTGTTCTTCGAAACCACTATGGCCTCGAAGCTCAGAGAATCACAGCCCTTCAGGGGTCCTTGTGGCATGCTTGGGTATTCTCCTGGGAGAAGTTACGCAGGACATCTTGGCTGTGGCTAGGATGAAAGTGGAGTATCTTTTCTTTGAAACCGCCATGGCCTCAAAGTTCAGAGAACCACGGCCCTTCAGGAGTCCTTGTGACATGCTTGGGTATCTCCGGATATCTGGGAGAAGTTGCACAGGATATCTTGGCCAGCTGGTCGAGAGGCGATCACCATCAGCATGCTCAGGATTCGTTCCGAGAAGCTTTTGATCACTGACCAGCTTATCCCGGTCCTCGTGGCATTTGTCTCAGTGACAGGGATTTGGGATCTCCCCCCCCCCTCAAGTCTCTATTCACAGGGACATGGGATCCCCCCTCCTGCTACTGAATTTGGCACTAAATGACCCGCCAAAGCTCGATATGCTGTTAAACAAATCAATCGATTCAACTCATTATGTAAGTAAGTTGCCTGGGGAGACGGTGCAGAGACAGTGAAGGTGGGGCATCCCAGTGAATAAAAGTACAACAGTGAAGGTCCTCAAAAAACTGTGCTGAATATGAAACCAAGAATTTCCCCAAGAAATTTATTACAAAGAATCCATGAAAATAATGAAATTAATGACAGAAACAGAATCAACAAAAACTGTTTTTTTTTCTTCAGAAGAAAATTAAGATGGTAAAACCGTAGACGATGGCAAGAGCAAATCTATGTAAAGAGAAAGAAAATTTATCAAATTTCAAATGTTTGCAGATTTGTTCATTCAATATTCCTGAAGACATTGTTTATTCTATGTTCAGGGCTCCTCACACAATGGATTGTGTATCTTCAAAGACCAGACAACAACATAACAACATTGATGTTTAGCAGACCATTGGGAAAAAAATCACAAACAAAAATGCTAATCTTTTTTACAGGACTGGAGCAGTACTATACAAGTGGCTGCTAATGCCCCCCCCCCCCTCTGTGGCCAACCCAAGAACCAGGGTGTGTGTGTGTGGGGGGTGGGGGTAAATCAAATTATGCTTAGGGCCCTCTGATGGCTTGGGCTGGCCCTGTACAGGACTCTCTTTGTTCGCTGTACTTGCTCATTTGAAGGAATCTTCAGTGACTTGCCGATAGAGTTCACTGTTCACCATAAGGTATTCTCTGAATATATATGAGG
Organism: Architeuthis dux; assembly: GCA_006491835.1. NCBI lineage: Eukaryota > Metazoa > Mollusca > Cephalopoda > Oegopsida > Architeuthidae > Architeuthis > Architeuthis dux. The sequence goes on from VCCN01006160.1 coordinate 946,592, forward strand.
GTGTATCAATCAGGTCCATCTTAAGAATATTTGAGGACCCTGGGCAAAGCAATGTTCTGTGGGCACCTAATCCCCCAACACATTAAAATTAAGTTTGTTTTTTTTAAAATTGAATTTCGGGGCCCCTAAAATCCTTGGACACCTCGGGCAACTGACCAGTGTGCCCATGAGATAAGACGGCCCTGGTGTCAATAAGTCAGCAGCCTGACACCTGATTAACCATATTATATAATTAACAAAGTAAATTGTCTGGGGAGGCGGTGGGGAGACAGTTGAAGGTGGAGCAGCCCAGTTGATAATGTACAACAGTCAAGGTCCTGAAAAATGGAAAGTGGTTAAAACTGAGAATTCCCCCAAGAAATTTATTTAAAAAATCCAGGAAAATAATGAAATTAATGACTGGAAAAGAATCAACAAAAACTGTTTTTTCTCCAGAAAGGAAATTGAGACGGTAAAACAAGATTAAATTACAAAAGTTAATCCATATAAAGAGAAAGAAAATTTATCAAATTTCAAATGTTTGTGTAAGGTTGGTATAATAACAGATATTAACAGATCAAAAATGCAAACAGAAGACGTACTCACGCAGATCCTTTATTCCTATTTTACAATGACTGCGGTCAACGACACACACGTGTCCTCTCCAATCTCTTAAAAACAATAATGGCTGCTTGTTCACCAGAACGTAAAACAGTGCCCCCTTACCGGAAGTTGATAAACACTCTCCTACCTAAGGGGAATAACTCAAAATACTTACTTAACAGTTTGCTTACTTGTTCATTCAATATTCAGAAGACATTGTTTATTCTATGTTCAGGGTTCCTCACACAATAGATTGTGTATCTTCAAAGACCAGACAACAACATAACAACATTGATGTTTAGCAGACAATTGGAAAAAAAACCCCACAAATGGAAATCTTTTTTTATAGGACTTTCCTTGGTTCATCATTTGAAGGAATTTTCAGTGACTTGTTGATTGAGCACACTGTTCACCATAAGGTATCCTCTGAATATAAATAAGGCAATAAGAACCACAAGGTACAATTTTCTCTGCATGGTGAAATCAAGTTAAGTATACCACTCAGGGGTGTAGCCAGGTTCTCAAGTGAAGGTGAGCGAGCAGATGAAAAAGGTGCCATGAGACATACCAAATAATCTTATAATAATTCATTATACATTTTTATTTTGTATTTAAAATCAAAATACCAGAGAGATACAGTTTTAAAGTACATAATTGTTATTTTGTATTTAAAATCAAAGCACAATAAAAACAAAGTTTTACAATAAGCTTGGGAATCTATATCTAAATTGCATTTAAAAGCAAAACATAATACAAATATGTGTTATTTAATTATTTTACATTATAAACGTAAAATGAAAAAAAAACAAAGCAATATGAACTCGAGAGCACACAGAGAGTGCATACATCTCTCAATGCCATTGTCTGGGGAACTAATTGGGCATGGATCCACCTCAAAATTTAATCACTTCTTCCATAGCCCATTGCCTACCTTTCCACAAAATTTCATTGTAATTTATTGAGAACCTTTGGAGATATTGTGTGGACAGTAATGAAGTTTTGGCGATATGCGGTGTGGCCATAACTATGACATAGGGGAGGTAATTGTGTATGAATCGCCCCAAAATTCAATCACTTTTACCTTTGCCGATTGTCTATCCTTCCATAAAAGTTCATTAAAATCTATTGAGAACTTATGGAGATATAGTGTAGACAGTTATGAGAGCATACATAAATGTAAGGAAAAAAACCGGAAATATATCTCTCAATCAAAAGATATGACCAAATACATATACCTCTCCAACTTTGTTGAAAGAGGTAACAAAAAATGTATGAAGCAACTATAACTGCCTCTTTTGTCTAAGATTTATTCTTGCAAAATTATCTTTATCTTTATCTTTATATATTATCTTTATCATAATCCACCCAGTAGCCAAGTGTCTTTCAATGGAGAGCAAAGCTAACCCAGACGATCTATCTTCGCCCACTGTAGAATGAAAGTACGACTAAAGACAACTAAAGGCTCGTTCCGTAACAGCGCTAGTTATTGGCAGGGTCGGAACAATGTGGACAGGTTACGATAAACAGAACAGATGTCATTGATGATCATGAATTTAAGTACATTGTTGGTGGTCAGTTTCTCGACACTTGAATTTGCTATTCTGCTAGTGCTCATTATCTCTTTGTACATGTATTTGAATGAAAGAAACTCTTGTACACCTTTCAGTTTGACTTTGGATGACATCTGAGTATGTGTCCGCTAACATTTCTAATTTGTTCACATTATCTGCATTGTCAAAATGCTTTGGATTTAAAGGATTAAATTTTGAACCCCATTTTTAAAATGCTCAAATCTTTTAACCTGTGCTATTTATAAAATAATCTAAGGACATTAAGTAGGATTCAAGTATGAATTTCTTTCGAGCATCAGATATTCCTTCATCCTCAGCAATTTCATCATGGAATCTTTTTCTTTTACATTCTCTGTACCTATGTATGGTTCTACACCTTGTGGTTTTCAGACTACACAAGAAAAAGCTTTTACAGTCAGTACATTAAACACCTTGTAAAAGATTGGGAGAGCAATGTTTGATTATTGTCAACATCAACATAGGTTTCTTCAGTTTTTCCTCATCTTTTTTTACTTTTACATTCTCTGTGCTGCTTGTATTCCGTATTAATATCACATTTTCGAGCCAACTCGGTTGCTTCATTCTCTATGTTGATAGTTTTGGTTGATGGTTTTGATTTGTTCATTCAATACTCATGAAGACATTGTTTATTCTTTGTTCAATGTTCCTCATACAATAGATTGTGTAGATAGCTTCAAAGACCAGACAACGACGTAACAACATTGCCATTTATGAATAAGTCTGCAGTCTGACACATAGTTATTAGCTGAATATTAATCTGGAATTTTCACTGTATAATGTTGGATTTATGTGACTAATGTTCACCACTGGATTAGGAGCATTGACAAGAAAGGAGATTATGTTGAAAAATAAATATTTGTTATGTATGCTTTTTTCATCATTAGGCTACAGATTTATTGATGTATCTATGTATGGTTTTACACATTGTGGTTTTCAGACTGTACAAGAAAAAGCTTTTACAGTCAGTACATTAAACACATTGTAAAATATTATTTTTGGAGAAGTTGATTCATGCCTTTCCCAAGGGCATTAGTATGAAGTGCACATAAACAGCCTCGGCAGAAACTTGAACAGTCTGTCGATTCCATTTCGGTAACTGTTACGCCACTCCGCACCTCCTGTTGTGATTCTTAGTTGTACAGAAAAAAAATGGCTAGATCAGTATTTAAAAAATGGCTAAAATAGCTCAAAATAGCCATGTCTGTAACATGTATACACACACATACATGATGCATGTATAGACACACATACATTCAAAATGCACACACACAGCACGTATTTTACATTTCTGATAAGTCCTGCTCTAGACACTTTGCAACATATGTATCTAAGTTTTGTCAAAATGTTATCTTGGCGAGATGTCACGATTTTTAAAAATTTTTATATTTATTTCTGTCTTCCTGCAGGACTAGCCTCATTCTACCCCCACGGTTTTCTCTTCATTTCTGCACAAATTACGAGGGTCGCCATGGGTTTTCAATAAAAACTCAGAAAACTATCTACAGAACTTGAAATCTTTTGTGCGCACATTAATTTCTTTTGGTTGCAAAATGCACATGCGCACTCGCACAGGCTTAGAGGGAACTATGATCAAACCGCATTTCACACATGAAGTGTTAAAATGTAGGTTATCTATATCTGTCTGTCTGTTTACACGTATTCCAAAGAGGCAGGATTTTCCCCACTGGTGAGTTTGACTAGAATTCAGTGATTGATGCCAGGTCACTTGAATGGCAAAGAGTTTTAACATTTGCTCACCATTTCCTCCACCCTGGCTTTCAGGAATTCAGTCCCAGATTCCCAAACCGTAACGCCAGTGCAGATTAAAATGGTATTAAGTAGAATTAAATAAAATGTCAAGGAAATGAAACTGCAATAAAATGACATTATGGCAACGAGTTAAACATTAAAAAGTAAAAAAGAGAGGAAGGCCTGTGGTGTCAAATAGACAGCGCTTTATGTGTGGTTATTGTGTACATGCGGAACTCTCCCGAGGCATAAGCAAACTAAGCGGCTGCTTAGGACACTGTGGACACCAGAGGACACCCAAGACCGATGGGATAAAAGTGGGGAAAAAGGTGGTTGGGGCCCCCCAAATCAAATTCTGCTTAGAGCCACATAAAGACTTGGCCTGGCCCAGTGTACATGTGGGGTGAGAAGTATAATACATTGGCACACAAAGAATTCCCCACACTGACATTTTTACTGTTCAACCTACCTTCTGTAAATTTGGGATGAGTCATTATCATTCCAAGAGTTGTTCAGCCGATTAACCCTTTATGGGTCAAGTGACTATATATGATCACCTGAGCCACTTGCAAATATTGTAGCCACAAAGACAACATATTCCGCACCAATGTGGTCTGCAAGCTTTGTATTGTACACCTGTGCTTGAACAAAGACAGAAACTGTTTTGAGGCATACCAGACCCCATTAAATTAGCCTATTTTTGGTCCACACAATAAAACTTTAAAATCAGGTATTATTTTTTTTGTCAATATCAACTTTTTGTATCTATTCATTATATTGAATGTTATTCTTTAATTCTATGTTGTATTTAACTTTCTACTTTAATTTTATTATATTTTCCATTTTTGGTCACTTTTGGTGGGAGGCACCATATATGATCATTTCATCAGAGGGGGTTTTCCCCCTATAAACAAAACAATTTCTGAAAATATCTTGTAATTAGGTCTAGTTTAACATACAAAAAGGTTGTTTTGATATCTAAAATAGTTTTAGGGCTGCCCTATAAAGGGTTAACCTTAGCCATAAATGATAAAGTATTAATGTAACAAATGTATCAGCAGAGACCATTGTAACCACAACTAAGATGACCATTATTTTCCTTTTTTTATTACTTGAGTTTTGACCACTGGCTATTTTTAGTTACTGAGCCAGTGGTCAACTAACCACCATTGTCATTTGATACTTTCAATGTGCTAAGTTTTCAGTGGTTTACAGAACAACAATTGGTTGTCAAATGTAGAAATAATGATAGAGGTTTGTTTATTGACTTCCTAACCCCAAACAAACTATAAAGGGTTAAACTCATCCTTTGTGTTGCCTTTGTTGTTACTGTTACAATTTGGTTGATCCATTCTATGGCCTACTATAATTTTGGGAAGAGTCATTATTATTCTTAGTGTTCTTAAGACTTTTGTTCTCATTCTCCTTGTTGCATTCAAGAACGGCTGGCAAGCATTGATGATGAACTGAGACCTTGCTTTAAATTTAATCAACCTTAAACGTATTAGATGCTTGTATTAAGATATAGCACACAGCGGAAATGATACCTACCAGGGAAATGAGTACGCAACAAACTCAGTGAATAGAACAAACAGAAAAAAAACACAGTAAATTTTCTTATTTCTTATCTGATTATTTATTTTGTGACTCATCACCCACTGAATGACATAACATGAAGAATTAAATACCACCTTTCCATAGGCCTAAAATAAAGTCACACTATAACATTTAATTAGTATAAATCGAATTAAAATATTACTTATTTTATTAAACAAATTTGTTTACTATGACTTTTTCCTACCCAGAAAATCAAAGTTGTGACTTTTCTTCCTATTACGTTTTTTTTTAGGTAGCTCAGAGTAACACTACATTGTGACTTTTGTTTCTGTGACTTTTATTCCAGGATTCTTTTTTAAATACATTGTATACTTGTGCCCCCCGTTGCCTGCCCAACCTCTTGCTACGCCACTGCCTAGACTGCAGTTTGTGTAACTTGTTTTTAATACTTTTTTCTGTACGTTATTTTTATGCCTTTTGATTTTTACGCTATAATTCCTTTGGTTTTATGTATCCTTTGTATTTTTAGGTTCATGTTTTGTAGCTGCATGTCTTTCTCGCCTTCCTCTGTATCTTTGAAAAAGATCTTCACAACTGATCTTATCCACCCATCTTGACAAATTCTGCAATTTTTCTTTGTGTGAAATACAGTTATTTTTGGTTTGACACATTTTTTGACTCACATTGCCAATAAATATCGACCAAACTTTTCCTTGCTCAATTGTACAAACAAAACATATGCGTGCATCAGAGGAAACGATTCCTGATCCAAAAGATAGTACAGATATATCTTGATTAGTGCAGTTAATTTGTTCCCAAATTTTCTGTACTGTTCAAAACCACACTGTTCAAGGTCTTATAATTCAATGTGTTTATTTTTCAGCTTATACTTAGTTATATTAATTTGTACAGCAATTACTGTTAAGTAAGTATCATGAGTTATTCCCCTTAGGCAGAAAACTTCCGCTAGGGGGCGCTGTTCTACGTTCTGGTCAACGAGCAGCCATTAGGGTATTGAGTTTAGTAGAATAAAGAATTCGGGAGAGACACACGTGTTTTGTTGGCCGCTGTCATTATTTGAATAAAAGGACCTGTAAGTACATAATATTTTGTTGCATTTTTAATCTGTTAATATTTGTCCTTAACCCAAGCTAACATTGCTAGCATTGAAAAACAAAATGATAGACAATTTTAAAACAGAAAATACCGGAAAGTTGGACAGTGATGAAAAAGATCAAAAAGCAAAGATGGCCGATATTCTCTGACACACAAAAAGAAAGAAAAAAAATATGATGTACTTACAGGTCCTTTTCCTCTAAGAAACTTTTATGGCAGATCCACAAACTAATGGTGGCAGATTCAAAATGTGCCAGACC
>VCCN01006160.1:972754-983465 GCA_006491835.1 Architeuthis dux
TCTATAGTTCTATACTATATAACCAGATTCATATTCCACATTTCTTTTATAGTTCTATACTATACAAGTCTCATATTTTACATACCATCTCCTGCCAGATTCCATCTCCGATCTCTCCATGAATCAATACTATTCAATACCAATCATTTAAAGTGGATTTTATTTAATCAATATCAATATGGAAATGCTGTACAATATTATTTTCGAAGTGGGAACATCATGAAAAGATTGCATTAGAACGCAAAGAAATTAAAACTGCATTTTTTTCAATCAAAATATCATTTTTAAAAGATGTGTAAAGGTAAACAGAGAGGGTTACCAATTCCATGATACCACAAATGGAAAAAGTCACTAATTTCTTCATTGCATTGACTTTGTAGACAGTTAGGTGGCTCTTAGGATGACTTTTTGTAAATAAAAGGTGGGAAATGTTTAGTGGTCGACCAATATGGGTTTTGGCTGTTGCCGATATTTAGAGTGCAGTGTGGCTGATGGCTGATATATATGGCCAATATGTTTTTGTTTTTTTGCCTCTAAAATAATATATTATTTACTTGAACACAGAAGAATATTTGAAAATAAAAAATGTGCATTGTCTCTGTTTGGGAAATGAAAAAGTTATGAAGTGTATACATTAGTTATAAACACTGTATAAACACTTCAATGTTTACCCTATATTTTCTTCGCTTTACTTCCAGTTACAACCAGCAGACAGCTAAAGAAGTCTTCCCTTCCTTTCTTTTGTAGGAAAGAAAGAAAACTAAGAACCCACATGACTGCCTCTGCCCTCCCTCCATACCCCCTCACTCTGTGTTATACGGTCAGCTCTCGGGACTTTACTACCCCACCTCTGACTCGGTCAACCCTTTGATCTCGCCAAACCGAATTCATGAAAAATGATACCCCCCCTCTTTTTCAACCTTTCAGTTTTAATTTTAAATTAAAAGCTACTTTTTTCTATTAGAATAAAAATTGGTCTCATGATGCTTAACAATCGGCCAATGCCGATTATCTCACAATGGCCAGCCGATTAATCGGTCGACCTCTAGAAATGTTCTGATTGGGCATAAATTTAAAATAAACAGGTCTGGGTAGTCATTCAATAGAAACCATCACATGACCAACATCTTTTGGCAGCATGTGATCAATTCTTGGGCTGTGATTACTAAATTTTCAGCCCTATAGCTCCATTGTTGCGGCCTGTAAACGTGACACATACATAGATAGATAGATAGCCAGCCTGGAAGAACCACTTAAAAAGTGAAGAAACCTATGTTGACCGGTGGACAGTTTTGGTTGGCCGTTGCCGGTTTCTGATTTGAATCAATTGAATGTTAATAATTCAAACTCAACAAAGGCAGGAAATCCAGTCTGAAAGGTGAGATGCCTTGGGATCCACACCCCTATTAAGAGAATCATCTTCTGGAGAAATAAAAATCCAAGAGAATAAATGGTTTCAGAGGAGGATTCAGTCTGTTTAGCAGACCGGCTTCCCAATTGTTTTTTTGGGGGTACAGGGTCTTTTAAGGGGGTTTGGGAGCATGCTCCTCCAGAAAACTTTCAAAATTATGTATCCAAGTTTGGCTAAAACTGCGTATGTAACAGGACATATCAGTTACTGAAATTAAGATAAATAAAAATTTTCAGAAAAATTCTGAGGGTCTTGAGGTTGTCATGTGTTGAGACGAAAAGATTTAAAACTTGGAAGATGCTCAGAAAACAGTATTAATAAAAAATTTCAGAAAAATTCTGAGGGTCTTCCAGAAGAGCCTGGGAGACCTCCAGGATCCGCCCCTGGGTGCTAAAGTCACAAATCATTGCATTTCCACTTTTTACCTTTCAGACTTTCTATGTGATAAAAACAAAAACAAACAAACTCTGTCAATGCTATACACTAACTAAAAACTGAGTGAAAATCAATTTGTATATAGCTACGATGAAGGGGAGGTAACCGTGTTTTAATTTTCTATAGTTTGGACTATAATTTACCTTTTGTTAATATATGAAAAATTATCTCTCAATCAAAAACAAATTCCTGGATCTGACACAAAATTAAGCAATTCATCCTTAGCCTCTCGAGCACCATTTCATAAAATGCCATTGAAATTCAATGAGAACTTTTGCCGATATTGTGTAAGGACAAACATGAGTGAATACATAAATATATAAAAGAAACGAAAAAATATCTCTCAATCGAAAAAACATTATTGAAATGCCTCAAACTTCAACCAATTATTCCTTAGCCAATGCTTCCAGAAGATGTCATTGAAATTCAATGAGAACTTTTGGAGATATTGTGTGGACAAACATGAGTGAATAGATAAAAATATAAATGAAAATGAAAAAATATCTCTCAATCAAATAAACATTATTGAATCTGCCTCAAACTTCAACCAATTATTCCTTAGCCCACGCTTCCAGAAGATGTTATTGAAATTCATTGAGAACTTTTGGAGATATTGTATGGACAAACAGGAGTGAATACATAAATGTATGAAGAAAAAAAAATGAAAAAGAATTCTTGGATCTGCTGCAAAATCTAACCAATTCTCCCATGGCATACTCTTTCAGAAAATATCATTGAAATTCATTGTGAACTTTTGGAGATATTGTGTGGACAAATATTAGTGAATAGATAAATGAAAATGAAAAGATATCACTTGATTGAAAAAAAACATTATTGAATCTGCCTCAAAATTCAACCAATTATTCCTTAGCTCACGCTTCCAGAAGATGTTATTGAAATTCATTGAGAACTTTTGGAGATATTGTGTGGACAAAAGGACAGACATAAAAAAAAGAAATTCCTGGATCTGCTACAAAATTTAACCAATTCTACCATATCACATGCCCTACGCTTTCAGAAAATATCATTGAAATTCATTGAGAACTTTTGGAGATATTGTGTGGACAAACATGAATGAATAAATAAACATATAAATGAAAATGAAAAATTATCTCTCAATCGAAAAAACATTATTGAATCTGCCTCAAAACTCAACCAATTATTCCTTAGCCCACAGCCCACGCTTCCAGAAAATGTCATTGAGAACTTTTGGAGATATTGTGTAGACTAAATGACAGGCATACAGAATGAATGAATACATATAACTCCTCCGTCTTTGTCGGCAGAGGTTAAAATTTCTTGCAAAATACGTTTATTTATACACAAATTCCACACAAGCAAATTTAACTTTACAAAACTTTCTAATCTTGTTATACCATAATATCACAAGGTGCATGATTAAAATCTCAATTCTGCTTTTTTAACCAGTTCAAATTATACAATGTTTTTTTAGAACTTTCATTGGTAATGTCTGCAATTAAGTTTTTTGCCTTTACTCCAGCAGGTTAAATAAAACCACAAATAAAGTAATTTAAATTAGACTCTTATTTATTCAGGTTTTTTTTTTAATATCCCCTGGGGTAGAAGCCCTCATTAGTATACTTTCTTCATCTAGCAAGGGTGGGAGAGGGTTTACAAGAGCATGTTTAGAAATGTTTCCTCAAGATTTGCTCTGATTTAAGTGAAAGCAATTAACTTTTTTTTAAAAGCTTTCATTAGGCCCTTCCATATTGAAATTTTCTTCAATCTCATTGGTTCTTGCCATGATGTGTCATAATCTGTCAACCAATCAAATTTGTGGAATTTTACATCCTGATCAGTTAAGCATGTACAGAGAATAGATCAGAGAAATAGAGAAAGAAGGGTTTGAATAAAGGAATTGAAAGAAAATGGACGATAATCGATCAAGTTCAGTGCAAGCCTTTATCCTATTCTTTGTAATACAATGATACTGATCACAGTTAACTCTTTATATATTAGTTTGTTATATATGTTCCATATGAAATGTCATTTTTCGAATAGTAAGATGAAGGATGATATAAACAACAAAAACCCTAAATACTTATTCAAATTCTGACCCATTTGAAGCAATAACCTTTTCCCAACTATCCTCTGATGATAATATGCAATCTCTATAAAATTATTTAGGTTTAGTGGTCACAAATTCAGTAAAAGCACAAATTGTGGCTTCCCTATTATTTGAAGAAATAACCTGTTTCCAACCATCCTCTAATGATATGCCATCTCTATAAAATTCTTTAGGTTTAGTGGTCACAAATTCAGTAAAAGCAAGAATTATAACTTCTGTATTATTGAACCTTCTATTACAGATATGAAGTGCTTGAAAAGATGGTAATCTATGGGAGAAATGTCAGGTGATGCTGCAAGACTTCATATCCCAATTCTCTAAGCTTAGACACAGTCAGCTGAGAGATGTAGAGTCAGGAACAGTCATGGAGCATTTCATTCAGTTCATGTGGGGCCCATTTTTACAACATTTTAACCTTTGTTATTGTCTTGAGATGATGTGATATGGTCCTAAAGTCTCCAGAAAGTGCTAAAACCATTGTTCATGGGTTGTGTGCCATTGCTGTCCATAATTATTCATCATTAAGAACAGGCTTGGGCCTCCCTTGATGTTTATTATTGGTATCCATATTTCCAGACTTAAACCTATTGAACCAATGCTGAACAGTTTGCACTGTAGTAATGTTCACTCAAAATACTCTGTTAATGTTATCAACATCTTGAGCAGCATTATGCCCTAATCTAAAATTGTACTTGAAAATTAGTCTAACTTCTTGGGCAGACATCATTGCTGTTAAGGGCTCAAAACCTCCAAAAATAATGAATTATATCTCTATTTACTTTGAATCTGCAAATAAATGCATGTGCATTAGTAAATATTTCACTTATAACATTATTTTCTATATTGTAAAAAATAAAAACATTTCAAGTGTAACAATCTAATGGAATTTTAAAATTCCTAAAAAAATAAAATAAAGGATAGATAATTATAATTAGGCCAAGTGTTAAAATTTAATTACTTGAGAAAAACTTGATTATTCCACTGACAAACAGGCTTAGAATATCTAATGACTAGTTTACCTTTTCCGTCAAAAGATACTGCGATATTCAAGTAATTTTGCAATTGCAATTACGCATAAGCTCAGAATATAAAGAGAAGGTGTGAAGCTATTTCAATTGAGAAATTGTCACAGAATTCGAATATTATTGTGTACAATCATCTTTCTCTTATAAATAACAAAAAGAAATTGAAGCCTTCTAAGGGAAGTAACTCTTGCATAAAAATATGAAACTTATTTCCCTTACGTGACAGACAGACCAACCAACATACACTGTGTATTATTATAGTTAGATTTTCCTGTGCTTTCTTCATCGATATTTTTTCATTAACCCCCCCCCTCCTTAAAAAAAAAAGGTAAAATGCTGGTAGCCGTTAAAAGGAGCCAGATTTGAAAATAGGGGGGATCTGTGTTAAACTGCATACGTGACAAACTGGACAGAGATCATATTACCAGTAGCCGTTAAAAGCGGCTGAGATCTGAAAATTGGGGGAGTTGAGATCTGAAGCAGTTAGCAACAGGTCGACAAAGAGGCCCGCTCACCGTCAGGAGGAGGAAGGGAGAGCCGGTTAGCAGCAGTACGTCAGTTTGAGATTTGAATCTAGCAGCGACAGGTTGAAAGAGGAGGAACCCTTGATTTTCGTAGTAGTAACTCAGAAAAGTGACCAACTCATTTAGAAAACTAAATGCAACAGAATTCCGTACCTCAATGTGACCCACGAACCAGCTCAGAAAAGAATCTGTATATATGGAAATAAAACAACAGATTTCCAATTGAAGATACCCGAGTTTTGTCATCTTCTCTCTCTCTCTCTCTCTCTCTCTTGGCATGAAGAAGTACAACCGGTGTACTACATTATACTACAGTAGGATATAGAGAGTAGGCGAAGAAAGAGGAATATTTTTTTCTTTTTTACGTCATGTTATTCCTTTTTTAAAAATCAAATCTCGAGATAAAAAAATTGAAAGTACAAGAAAGAAAGAAATACAGTGTTTATAACTAATGTATATATATATATACTTCATCTATATATTCATAACTCTTTCATTTGCTAATGAATTATATTGCATTTGGGACAATATTTTTCGTTTTATTTTTGTTTTGGACATTTTAACAGGGATTAACTGGAAAAATCAATTGGAATCAAAGAGTTTTATTACAGAAAAAATGTTGTTCAAACCCTGCAATGTTGTTTATACAATTTTTGACAACATTTTTTTTTGTAATAAAAATATTTGTTTCCAAATTGAAAAATCAATTGGAAACAAATAGTTTTATTACAGAAAAAAAATGTTGTCAAAAATTGTATATATGACGATTGGAAACAAATAGTTTTATTACAGAAAAAAAATGCTGTCAAAAATTGTATATACGACGATTGGAAACAAATTGTTTTGTTACAGAAAAAAAATGTTGTCAAAAATTGTATATACAATGTTGCAGGTTTTGAACAGAGTCTGTTCTTTGTCTTGTTTGAACCCATAGAGATCGTACAAATGCAGACTTCAAAGCACTTTAATATTCTTTAAGTTTTCATTGGCAGATACGGAAAGGAATGGAATTTGTTTTGGAAATTGGTGTAATTTGGTGAAGACATAAGCTGCTCCAAGATGGCTACAATGGTATTCAAAGACAAAGAAGCCATAAAAAAAAGAAAGTTAGAATCTGCCAGTGGCATGCTGCCATGAATGAAGCCCAGGTGTTCTAGGACCTCATGCTACTGATTTGTACTGTAGCCAACACCAGAGACTGAGCTCAAACATCAGTAACAGCTGAGACCCAGGCGAGATGGGTGGGTTGGGGGTTGGCGGTTGGGGGGAGTGAAATAAGAAGTCTGGTTGATGGGTGTGGCTGGGTTGAAATAGAAGCTAATGATTGATAGTGTGTTTGCTGACAGCTCTCTAATGTTTTGTTGTTGTTGGAAGTAAGAGAGAGAGAGAGAGAGAGAGAGAGAGAGTTCCTGAAATAAGGGTGTTCAGAAGAGGTGTTAGAGGGTAGGGCCGGGGTCAGGTGGAAGGCTGATACCTATTTGTACCAATGCCAGGACTAAAATGCAGGAGAGAGAGAGAGAGCGAGAGAGAGAGAGCGAGAACCAGATACAAAATTAGGAAAACTTCATCCTTTTGTTTTTGGCTTTTCTTTCCTTTGTTCTGCAGTCTTTTCTTTCCCCACTTTTCAGATATTCTCCAAGGAAATAGCAATACGAGAAGTTTCAGTTGGGAAAAACAATTTAAAAGTTTTTCAGCATTGAGTTTTTGCTGTTTGCCTTATTAGATAAGTGATTGGAGATCTGACTTTTGGCAAGCGTCCAGCCAATAAGAAGCCTGGGTTTCATTATTGAGTTTCTGATTGGTCTTTACCAGGCAGGTGGTTCTGGGAGCATCTTACCTGAACTGCAACTCTTTCTGGTCATTGTCATCACCTGGAAGCAGCTTTGAGGCTGATTAGGAAATATTTCACTGATAACATTATTTTCTATGTTGTAAACAAAACAAAAAAAACATTTCAAGGCTAATAATGATAGTATTTTTAAGTTCCGGAAAAAAACAAAACAGTTATTTATAATATAGATAATTATGATGTGGACTTGTGCTTAGATTATCTGTGGACAATTGATTGATTGACCGATTGTTTTGTTTAACAGCACATCAACTCTTGGTGGGTCATTTAGTGCCGAATTCCGTTTCTTTTTGAATACACAATTTATGTAGCCGAGTTATTGTGGACAAATTATAGTAGACAGACTATTGCGGACAAATTATTGTAGGCAAATTAATGTTTGATTGATAGATTTGTTTAGCAGCATATCAACCCTAGATGGGTCATTTAATGCCAAAATCAGTTTAAAATTCCCCAAAAATAGAGTCTTGCGACCTCAGTGAAAGGTTATTTTTTAAAATTAGAGTCTTGTGACTTTGGTGAAAAACAGGTGGCCCCTGTTTGGGGAGGGGGTCTTACCCCTCTGCAAAGTAGGCAGCAGGTGTATTCTAGGCCCCAGCTGACAGGGCCCCGTGTGGACATTTGGGAACCATTATAGACTAATTGGCTGTGATAGTAACCAATTCATCATCCTCATATTTCCTCATTTAGACACTTTGTGCCTTTTAGAGTGTCTTTACATATGCTGATAACGGTGGCATATCAAAATCATGAACTCCTTTTTATTTATCATTTTCTTCTGTATCTGCATGGTAGATAAACCCAACATTGTCTCAATGTTTAACCATGAATTTCGAGAGAATTCTTTTCTCTCATTGGCAAATAGCATTTATCTAAATAAAGATACCCCCACCCCTGCTATCAGAGAGTAGAGTGCTCCTATAAAAACCTTTCATAAGCTGAAATGGCGTAAAGTGAAGAAGCAATTACCATTAATTTATATGCAAAACATTTTTGTGTATTCCCAGACTCCAAAATGGTGATGATGGTGTGTTATGCTAAAGTTGGATTGGTGAGAGGTACAGCAGACTGGGGTGTAGGAGAGAGAGGAAGAGGGTGCATGCTGCCTCTATAATGGCTCGCTGCAAAACAAATGCGGAACAGTTTTTTACAAAAAAACAGGGTTTACCTGTACCTATTTAGAATATAGACATACTGATTACATACATTTGTTAAACACCGCTACCCACAACACTGGTTTATTGCTGGGTTTAGGTTATTCATGTGTTCTGATGTATCTATGTATCCAGACTTTGCCCAGCCCTAACCGTTTATAGTAGAAACATGAAATTTTGTACACACACTCTCTCCTCATTGAGTAGGGACAATGTTTGTTTTTTAAAAATCCCCCATACCCAAAATGTAATGTAAATTTATGCTAAATTGGTCCTTTAGTTTGTGTCCAGCAGTGTCTATGCTTGTTTTTTTTGAAAATTTGGACTTTTTAGTGCCCAACAAAAGGTGAGAGCAGTAACTCATTCATTGATCAGCCCTTTTTCCAACTTTTAATTGATCACCCCCAACACAGCATATATGGGTGGTGGTGATTCATAATTTCCCTTGGAATGCTGGTATTTTATATATTAAGTCATACATATATTATGTAAATATACCTCTGAGTATCTTGTCAATCAGAAAATATATAAATCAGAAGATAGAAGAGAATTCAGTTCTTCAGTTATTAAGCGAGCCTACCTGCCTGGCTATGTATGTATTGCACATGCAGGCCACACCAATGGAGCTAGAGGGCTGAAAATTCCTCGTTATGTCTAGAAAAAAAGTTCTTTTGTTTTTTGAAAATTCTCCTCAAAAATAGGTTTTTAGTGGGGGTTTCAGTTTACAATGTCAATGTATGCTAAATTGGTCCCTTAGTTTGTGCTTGGCAGAGTTCACACTTGTTTTTCTTTTAAATTCAGACTTTTTAAGTGATCACCACCCAACAAAAGTCAAGAGAAGTGATTTATCACCCCCTTTTCTAATTTTTTAATTGATCACCCCTAACTTCCTGTAATACTATTCATAAACAAGAGAGACAGAGATACTTACATTGACACTTTATTCCATTAAATTATATCTTCTCAGGCTTTCATACCTTCGTCCGTAAATCCGGATATCAAATACTAAATGGTGAACAACAACAAATGTCTTTGGTCTATTAAAAGCTGCCATGTTTAAAATTATTATATTTTTAGGGCATAGTTTTTTTTCTCTCAAAAATCTGAGATAATCAATCATATATCAGCTACACCTCTACATTAAAGCATATGAAAGTATGTGTGTGTGTGTGGGGGGGGGGCAACCTAAGGGCCAGCCAAAATTCGGGGGGGGGGCATTGACCCCTCTGCCACCCCCCGTAGAATCGCCACTGTGCATAAATGATTAGTAATTCTTAAATACACACTTGAAGTAAATATGCTAAATCATATCAATAGACTTATATTGGATATCTTAAAAACCTATTAATATTTATAAATTTTCATAGTTCTCGTAGGTAACCACCACAAGATTGTTTTTTGTTCTTGTAGTGTGTAAGTATGGTGTGCAAAGTTTCAGCCGAATTGGTGAGTATTTAGAGGTCGTTCCATTCTTCATAATATTATTCTTCACAATGGTCCAGCACATAGTTCCGTCAAATCAATCAATAGCAGCCAAATTCTAAAAAGTGCCTTTTCTGTATTTAGATTTATGTTAATTTTATATAATTCTAAACTGGTTTTATATACAATTTATTAATATAATTCATTCGGGTCTTACAGATATTTAAAATATGTAGCTATTAAAAGTATCAGAGAATATACAATGCAAAAACGAGACATACAAATTGAAAATTATCATAACTTTATCTGCATTAAAAATGCAGTGAATTTTATCAAAGTAAATTTAGATGATGTAGAAACATTCTTTCATAATTTATTCAATTACTAATTTAGATTTTTGGTCAACTTTTATAGGCTACTTTTATCAACATGACACATGAGATTAATTATACATTATACTGTTATGGTATACTGTCATGAAAGGTCTTTTCCGGGCCAACACCTGTGCGGACCTGGAAGTGACCCGGGGACCTTAGGAAGCTCACAGACAGAGAGAAACTCAGAACTCAGAACAGATAGGCAGATCACCTAGGCTGTGCCGGAAGGCACGAGACAGGTGTCCCTGTTGGGGATAGACTGTCAGTTCTCTTTGTCTCTATCCCACTCTACATTCTCCTGCCGACAAAATGTAACTTAAGAAATAAAAATATGTTCACATATTTTTATAAACAAGTTTTTTGAGTCTTCTTTCTTTCCTGGATACAACGGATTTTTCTCCTGCGGACCAAGGGCTATACAACAA